>WHVE01000866.1:0-50499 GCA_015178995.1 Trichophaea hybrida | reverse complement strand
ATGAATGATGTCGAGATTGAGGTGGATGAGGACGAGGATGAGGACGAGGATGAGGATGAGGATGAGGATGAGGATAAGGATGAGGATGAGGACAAGGGTGCAGAGTCGGAGTTGGTGGATAACTGCGAAGGAGAGAGTAGTTTAGAGGATGTGCTTCAAGCTGGCTGCGACGTGTAGAATAGCATTTAGAATGTGAGGCATTTGGAACGGGAATCTGTATTAATTAGACTTTAATATCGAACATCATGCAAACTGCACTGTATCCGTCGCCTGAGATGTGAATGAAATTCAGGGCATCGTATAATCGTCTCATGCAGTGCATACTGCGTTTTGTCAAGGTGTGCATTGCACTCAGGCGTCATGTAATTTGTGTTGTGGATCAATAGATGTGCACACTGCATGGCTGCGTCGGTAAGGGATACTGCGTCTGTAAGATGTGAGTGCACTGCATGGCTGCGTCAGTAAGAAATATTACGTCAGGAGGTGCGAGCGCAACACCAGGGGTCGTATATACGCACGTGTAGTGCCACGCTACGACGAGGCTCAAGAGGTTTCGTCTGAAGCGACCGATGCGCCCCTGGCCTATGTACGTCCTGGGCGCGACTTGGTTTTTTTCCGGATGTATACCTTGACGCTATTATGATTCACAGCCGTACCCTGGCGGAACACGTTGTACATGTCCGCGAGGTGCTGACCTTGCTAGCAGAACATGGTCTGAAGGCCAAACGTGCAAAATGCGCCTGGGCGCGTCAGAAAGTCGACTTCTGTGGCTTTGATATCGACAAGGACGGCATCCACGCCCAGGAACATAAAACCCGTGCGGTCATGGATTGGCCCCTACCTGAAAACAGTAAGGACGTCAGAGGCTTCCTGGGTCTCACCAGTTACGATAGAAAATTCATCGAACATTACGCGCACATTGCGATACCGTTGTACGCCATTGCCACCCCTCCGAAAGGTAAAGGTGACGTTGGGCGGCGACGCGGAGAGCCGAGGAAGGTCATTCGCTCTCCATTCGCCTGGGACAAGGAATGCCAGCATGCTTTCGACACACTCAAGAAGGCACTCTGCAATGCCCCTGTTCTTGCTCTACCGGACCCCAAGGCAAAATAATCCCTCCACGTCGATGCCAGTCAATACGCGTTGGGCGCGGTGCTCTCCCAGGTACAGAACAAGGCGGAGAAGGTACTGGGTTATTTCAGCCGCAAATTACACGATGCGGAGACGCGATACCCTGCGTATGACAGAGAACTCTTGGGCATCCGAGACGCGATATTATACTGGAAGTTCAACCTACACGGGGCCGAGCAGCCATTTTTGGTACAGACAGACCATGCGACCTTACGTTGGATTCTCACACAACCACACCTCACCGTTCGTCAGATGGACATCCTGACGGTTCTCCAGAATTTTGACTGGGAGGTCAAGCATATCCCGGAAATCAAGAATCAGGTTGCAGATGCGTTATCTCGCCGCCCGGACTTCCGACGGGAGCGTTGCAATTTAATGGCACTTGAAGTTACGGCGGCCGGAGAATGGATTGAAGATATCAAGGCGGGCATAATTGATGACGAATGGTTCGGGCCTATCGCACATTTCTTGGCTAACCCAAATCAGCGCCCTCCGCCGCCCACCGCATCGACCAAGGAGCGCAAATTATGGGTGTCAGCACAACGTTTCTATTTGGAAGAGAATGGCCTACTGTGGTTACGTGGAGATTTGAAAAAGAAAGAGGTGGAAAAAAACGTAGGGGCAAGGAAGAAGGGCGGAGAAGAAGAAACAAAGGTAAAAGAGAAGGAGGAAGTAGAGGCAGAAAATAACACAAGGGCGAGGAAGAAGGCCAGCGAAGAAGAAATAAGGGCAAAAAATATGGAGGAAGAAGGAGAGGCGGAGAAGAATGCTGAGAGAGGTCGGCGGTGTATTCCAAAGGCGATGCGGCGACGAATTCTCCATGAGGCCCACGACACGCCAGCGGGGGGACACTTCGGTGCAGATCGAACATACTTACGCATGAAAGACAGATATTTCTGGAAGAATATGTGGCGCGATACCCAGCGTTATGTCGCGGGTTGCGACTTATGCCATCGAACCAACCACCGGAGCGGGAAACCCAAGGGCCTCCTGCAACCACTTCCTATAGCCAAAGGCCGCTGGCAGAGAATCAGCATTGACTTCATCACCGATTTGCCGACCTCAGAAAATGGCCATGACTGCATCGTAACTTTTGTCGACCACATGACCAAGAGAGCACATTGGCGAGCCTGTAAGAAAACGATCGACGCCCCAGCCTTCGCGCGCATGTTTATCGACGATATCGTCCGCCTGCACGGAGTCCCACAGGAGGTTGTATCAGATCGTGATGTACGCTTCACAGCAGACTACTGGAGAGAGGTTGCGAGGATTCTGCAAACGAAGCTGCTCATGTCAACAGCATTCCTCCCGGAAACGGATGGTCTCTCAGAGAATTCGAACAAGACGGTCGTACGTTATTTGCGAGGTTTTGCAACTCACGATCAGGCCAATTGGGACAACTACCTCCCATTGGCGGAGTATGCTTACAATTCCTCCGTACATCGTTCGACGAAACAGACGCCTTTCGAACTCCATCTAGGTTATGATCCTCCTTTGCCGCTGGACTTAATTGCAGATCTCCAAAGGCCTCAGGCCAAAGAATCGGCGAAAACCTTGCAAGGCCGCGAATTCGTCGAATGTCTACAGCGTATTTTGGGAGTCGCCAGGGATGAGCTCCGCAATGCTCAGGATCAACAGATGGCCGAAGCCAATAAGTCACGAAGCCCAATCGACCCCGCAATTACTGCCGGTGCAAAGGTATTTTTGGATACGAAGGATCTGCCAATCACTTATGCCAACGTCAACCCTACGCGCCGAAAACTGGTACATCGTTACATCGGCCCATACGAGATCCTCAGAATACGTGGGAACGCCGTCGAACTGGACCTTCCAAACGACATGATGATCCATGACACAGTTAATGTCAGCAGGCTCAAAATTGACCGTACGGATAATTCTAGGATCGCATGGCGGCCGCCACCTCCTCCGGTACGGACAAGCCGCGCGGGAACGAGTTATGTCGTCGAATCAATCGCAAATCACCGGTCAAGATCTGATGGAACCGGCTGGGAATACGAAGTGAAATGGGAAGGCTGCGACGAGAAGGATAACACATGGGAACCAGAAGAGAATATGGCAAAAGCAAAAGAGACGGTGAAGCAGTATTGGAAGAAATTAGGTGGGCGGCCAAAGACGAAGAGGAAAGTGATGATAAAGCAGGCGTGAGAAGAAAGTTTCTTTTGGAAAGGGAGTTTTGTGTTTGTTTGTTTTTTTCTCAGTCGAGGCGGCGAGACGGGAAACCTTTTGTTTTGTTCATTTTGATGGTCGAGAACTTCGCGGAGGTATGTTTGTTTTTGATCATGATGTTTGGTTTCTTCGAGAGGTTTCTCGAAGATGATTGGAGAAGGTTGTGGTGCAGGTGGTCATGTTAGGGTGCGGCTCTGCTGCATTAGTGCGGCTCTGCGGGCCGCTCCCGTAGTTAGCTTTGGCGGGACTTCGGCTGCATCACCAATAACATTCACTTCTACACGTACGAAAGAGTCTCTTTACCCACAGCTATGTAAGAAGGCGGTGATGGACTTCCTGGTGGCCATGGACATTGGAAAGCTCCCGCCGATGTGAGGTATAGAGCATAGAGGTCGGTGGTGTCTATCGTTTGCTTTTCTTTTGTCATGGAATATTTATTATAGGTGGTCAGTCATTTACTTTACTTGTCTTTTGTCAACAGAGAAGAAGGGTAGTAGGTGGGAGCTCCGCCATCTGACCGGCTCGCCCGACAGCGGAGGTGTTCAGGGTCCTGTCATACCCTAGCTAGAGTAAATACAGTATGAATAAACAACAACAACGAAGAAGAAAAAGATCAGATGACGTCATGAAGCCCAGACCCACACAAGGGTGAATTTATGAAAAAGGAATAGTTGGGTGAGATAGATGGAGACGAATGACTCCCATTGGCTGACTCATACCCCCATTACACAATAATCCCGTTGATCTTTGCACACGTCAATGCCAACCAGTACCGTTAGGTCGAACCTAAAAATTACTGCCTAGCATGAAAATAACAAGCGTGACGAACAGTGCTTGTTGTGAGAACAAAGGAGAACTGGAAGATAAGTTATGGTGGGAAACGCCAGGAAGGTGTCAGGAAACAAAGTGATAAAGCAAAAAAGAAAATCGACAACAAGAGAAGCTCCAGGTATTTAATGAGATCTTTTCCTGTTATACCCAATATAATACCCATGGGGCGGGGGCACACACAATCACGCATGACGTACCCAATTAGGATGTCATCGGTCATCACTCCTCCCGGAGGCCAGAGCGAAGCTTCACGAATAGCAAAACACTCTACACAATGAAAGCTAGAGAATGGTATCGGTCCGAAACTCTATGCACCGAAAGCTAGAGAATGGCATCGCTACGAAACTCGACTCTACCCAATTAAAGTTAGAGAATGCATCACTCTGAATAGAGAAATCTAATCTCTACGCAACCAAAGCTAGAGAATTGCATGTCTCCAAAACTCTCTGCTCTCTACCCAACTAATGGTAGATAATGCATCGCTCCGACACTCTCTACTCTTGATGCAATGAAAGCTAGAGAACACACCACACCGAACAGCGAAGCTAGAGAATAGCAACGCTCCAGAACCCTCCACCCAACGACGCTAGAGAATGCATCGCTCCAAATAGGGAAGCTACTTTCTACCCAACGATGCCAAACAATACACCAGCGAAGCTACACTCTGTCGAACGAAGACTATTTGTCTGGACGTAAATCAGATCGAAAAGCTACCACTGGTCCAGAAGGCAGAAACAGCGGGGTTAATGCCATGAAGAATACCAATGGTCCGAGTATAATCTATTTTGATGATAAAGATAAGGTTGGATTGGGAGGGAGAGTTCGGCAGTAGTTGTAAGGATATTGGCTCAAAAGGTAACTGCGGTAGTGAGTTGCAAAGAAAGTGCAATGGTTCGAAAGTAGTTGAGGTATCGGAGCTCTAGGGAACAGCATAGTGAGAAGTATTTGTTAGAGCAAAATTCATGCACAGTGAATATGAGCTGTTCGCTGATATCCATGAGGTTTCAAACGCACAAATCGCATGGCTCTCAAAGTTCCATGAAAAGAATGCAGGGTGTAGAGAGCTAGGTTACAACGGATACTATGATTATCTGAGAACGATCGACAGCTCCGGCTGGGTAAGGCAGATGGTAAAGCAATACAACACAATACAGAAACGGAAGGAGTGGGCAACGAAAAAGCTGGGACACTACTGGCAGCAGAACCCCGAACTCTTGGAGATCCTGAATGAAGGCGATGGCAATGAGAAATGGTTATGACGGACAGCCTAAGCCACCAGAACCGCCAAGGACCCTGAGTTAGCCAAACAGTATCTCAACTACACATATGTTAACCTACCATCATACAAGCTATGAAAAGCATGCACCGCATATCATCCAAAGGACGATCAACCGGGATCCAAAAGTGTTCCAGATTGCACGGGATCAAATTGTATCTAGAATGATTGCGATGCGAAAGGCGGTTATTAGGGCTGAAGAAACATTTGGAGAAGCTTCATATTTTACAAACGAGCAGAGGATGAGGGAAGATGAAAGGAAGAAGCGAGCACGCTAGGTGTAAATCATTTATTGTTCATTTTTGGGTTGTCTTGTTGCATGTATACTTAGAACATGAGCCTCCCTATGACTGATATGAGGTAATGGGAGAATACTGGCTGACGGGCCGATGGAATTCGGCCAAAGCCTCGGTGCTACTAAGACTCACAAATACAGGCTTTTTGTGTGTTTTAATCATACTGTATTGACTCTATTTTAGAGTATGACAGACCCTTAATTCCCGACGCCTCCAGGCAAGCCGGCTAGATGGCCAAGCTCCGCAACTGCTACCCGTCGTCCCCTGTGACAGAAAGCAAAAAAATTAATGAGAACATAAGAAACGAGAAGAACCAAAAAGAAGGACCCCCGATTCAAAGACCCCTGAAGAACCTCACTCCTCCTCTCGCTTTGGTGGGAAATTCCGGCGTTTTGTAGCCGCCAGGAAGTCCATCACTGCTTGATCGCATATTTCCATGGAAAACAGCTCAGAGACGTGCATGTATCGGCATCTGCCCACTTTCCAGCCCGTTCCCTTCCCCACCGCATTCCAGAGCCCTGTCTGCTGGACTTTCCACCGGCTGCAGTGGCGAAAGATGTGTTCCTGCATCTGGGTTGTCGTTCCTCAGCACCACCAGCACTTGTCATCTTCTCAGTGTCCTAAGCGCTTCAAGTATACTCCTGTAGGCCAGGGCATGAAATCATGCCCGGGACGGAACAGCGATGGTGGGCCCCGAAAGATTGTAGTCGCCCCGGACTGTTGGGATGCATGGTTCCCTCTCTGTCTTGTGATTCAGCCTAAACAGTTGCAATCGGCTACAATGAAGAAACATGATGTGATTGATTATATTCGGAAGGTACTACAAACCAAATCAAGTTTGATGAGATTCAAATATGTGAATAACTCAGTCCAATTGCTGTCACAGCGGAAGAAGATCTTAATGTATAATTGAAAAATGTACAGTGTGGCGGCTGGTGTAATCGAGCCAGCGGCAATTGCCGGTAACCAAACCGATTTTTTGGGTTAACCTTGACGGGACTAGCCACAACGTAACCTAGTGTTGTTTTGTCAGTTGTCACACCCAGTCCTCTATCTGTACAATCATACAAATACTTCATCCACCCCTTACTTTACTACATCAACTTCATCAGTGAACCGTTCACATTGCATTCAAGCTCTTTCCAGATTTCCGCTAGCTTTTGCTGTGTGTTTCTTTTCAACCGGATAGACTTTCCCATCGCCGCAATTTTCAGCTTTTGCGTACATTGGCTTTCCCGCATATTGGCGTTCCAGCTCTCGCCAGGCCCAGGCTGCAGGCGTGCTATAGTGTAACACTGGGAGTGTCACTCCAAGTTTGCCAGTCAAAGTAGAATCCGTACTCATTTTGGGACTTGCTTCAATTGTGTCAGATTAGGAGATTCACTCGGGAGGTGGAAGGATCACTTGTGCAAATTCAATACAAAAAGAATCAGCTGTTCCAATGCATATATTGTTAAGGCTTGTTCTCCTCGCTGAGAAGGTTCATGATTCCTTTCTACCCTCGCCGAATCCCATGGTTTTTATACCTCATTCTTCGCCTTCTAACCAATACTTCAAACTACGCTGTTCTCTAGAGCTCCCGTACCTAACTACCTTCGAACCAATGACCTTCCCTTCGCAACTACCGCAGGCCTCCATCTCCCAATCCTTGTATCGACTTTACTGCCATTAGATTTTACTCAGAACATTTGTATCCTACATGGCATCAAACCTGCAGCTTCTGCCTTTGGACCAGTGGTATACTTGGTGCCTAGTGACCTCCAGGCGAATAATCTTCGTTCGGTAGAGAGTCGCTTCGCTGTTCGGAGCGGTGCATTTTCTAGTTTCGGCAGACAGTAGCTTCGAAGTTCGGAGTGATTTAATCTCTAGCTTCATTCAGTAGAATAGCTTCGCTATTCGGAGTGGTGGAATCTCTATCTTCGGTAGAGAGTAGGTTCGCTGTTTGGAATGGTGGTTTCTCTAGCTTTGTCTGGGGGAGAGTAGCTTCGCGATTCGGAGCAGTGTACTCTCTAGCTTCGCTCGGGTCACCGAGGTGAGTGATAGCTGATGAGAAAGTCATTAGGTATGTCGCATGTGATCATGTGTGCACCCGTGCTGCGGGTAGGGCCTTGCTCTCAATAGTAGGAGTAGATACAGTTGCACATGAGAATAAGTGATGAAGTCATATCATTATAAGGTAAGTAAGTAAGTAAGATGATTGCTGGAGTGCAATTGCACTGCCACAAAGTAACTATATACTGGGCACTTACCTGGCCATCGGCCGGTTGCCATTACATCATCCTCCTCTCCATCTGCAAAGCCCCTAGGCTGCCATACCTGTATATAAGAAGAGACAGAAAAAAAGTCAAGAAAAGAAAAGGAAACCTGCAAATTGAGCCTGATGCCTCCAAGCCCACATCTCTGAATCCAAGGCCATTCTTGCAGCTGGCCTCGTTCTAAGCCCACTCCCTCAGCAAGCGTCCAAGTCCACCTTCAGGTCGATGGTTCTGAATATCCAAGTGGGCTTACAGTCTCTTTGAATCGCAGCAATTGAATCCCGTAGTGCTGGCTCGGTGGTGCTTGATTCGGTAACTAGCATTGGCTTTTGCCATTGGTTGGTCAGTATAGATTGTGTTATTGGTGCACTCCGGATCAGCAATCCGCTGGCCTCCTGGGAGTGCTCAGACATGGCTTTATTTCCCAGCACTGAAATTCCGCTTGCCTCTAAAGTGAGCGCAGACGGCTTATTCTCTTGCACTCGAATCCGGAGGCTTCCTTCAGAGCTCAGATGGTATTCACTGGCGGTTGTTAATGGTTGCAAAAGGCATCTCAGTAATTGATTTGTTTGAAGGTGGCTCCTAGCGGTCAATATTTCTCGTTCGTACATTATATCTCCCATTGAATGCATTCGTGAACGTTATCTCGGGGGTAAGGCCATAGTGGCCGATAATACATCTCTGCAGCAGTTAACTAGCATAATTGAATGATGTACTTATCTTTGTCATAGCTGCACTCGAGAATTAAATTCGTATGATTTCTCCAATTCTAGGTCTCTATGCTTTGTTTTGTTTGTTTTAATCATACTGTATTCACTTTATTTAGAGTATGACAGACCCTTGATCCCCAACCGCTCCGGGCAAGCCAGCTCCGCAACTGCTATCCATCGTCCCCTCTGACAAAGAAAGAAAGCAGTAAAAGGATTGATAAGAACATAAGAAAAGAACCGAAATGAAAGACAGCCGAACCAAATACCTCTGAAGAACCTTACTCCTGAACTCGCTTGGACGGGAACTTCCCGACGTCAGAAGCCGCCAGGAACTGAATCACTACCCGATCGCATTCCTCCAAGAGTAGCTTCGCTATTCGGAGCGGTGTATTCTCTAGCATTCCCCTCGTCTCCGAGATGAGTGATAGCCGATCACATCACAATCAGACATGTCGGGAGTGATCGTGTGTGTCCCCACTCCGAGGGTATTATGTTAGGTATAACAGTATCCCCTCTCTTAGAGAGTTCGTCCTGAAGGATCTTAATCCTTTTGGTGAAATATAATCCAGTGCTTCAAAGAGAATTATTGTTGAAATCCACCAACATAGTGGGACCGCACTGACCCTTTCACTTGGACCAATCAATTTGCATACCTCAAGCTATGACATGGAAGCAAGCACAATAGACCAATCGGGTTGCTTGAATCCTCTTCTTTCTTTTTCTTATAATCTGGAAAAATGGTAACCCCTGTTCCGGTCCATTGGCGGATCTGGTCCATTGGTGGATGGCTCGCCACTACACATACAATCCAAAAGGACTGGTCCACCTATTGATGACCAGATGGATCAGAGATGCAGTTGATGGCACCGGTGTATTTGGCAATCGATATGGCCACCGCATTTTTTTTGGGAATCAACATAGCCATTGGCAATTGCCACAGCCATCGGACTCTTTTTGGCAACCAATATGGCCATTGGCAATTTCTGTAGCCATGGAACGCTTTTTGGCAATTGCTGCAACCATCGAATTCTTTTTGGTGATTTCTGCAGCTATCAGACAATTCATTGCAATTGCTGCAGCCACCTGAATTCTGCGACTGTTGAACAATTTCCCTCATTTGTTCATTCTCTAGTACTGTCAGCACGACTACGACCATGACCAACTCTTCAACAACCATCTCGCAGTATCCTTCTATAGAATCATGTGTCACACCGGGAGCGTCACTCCGGGACCGTCACTGCGGGATCACCAGTCAACGTAGTAGCCGTATTCGGTTCGGGACTTGCTTTGATTGCGATGGGTTAGGAGCTTCGCTCAGGATGTGGAAATAATAAAAAATTCACAATGCAATAAAAGGGCTTTCCAAATGTGTATGTTGTTAAGGCTTGGTCTCCTTGCTGAGAAAGTGATCGATGATCTGATGATGCCTTTCTACCCTCGAAACAACCGAAGGTCTTTATACCTTCATCTTCGCTCTTAACTACTATTTACACTTTTTACTCTAGAACACCAGTACCTCAACTACCTTCGAACGAATGCACAACCCTTGCATCTACCACCGGCCTCGATCTCCCGATCCCTTTGTTTCTTTATCATTAATAGATTATACTCGGACCATTGGTATTCTTCTTGACATCAACTCCGCGGTTTCTGTCTTGCAGACAAGTGGTATCCTATCAATCGAATGAACCCCCAGACAAGTAGGTTTCGTTTGATAAAGAGTTTCGGAGCCACTTTGTTCTTGCTTTGCTCTGGCCTAGTGTTAGCAACGGTTCCAAATTACGGGTCCGGGTCGGTTCCGGTTCGGAACCGCTTGTGATTGGGCGGTTCGGTTCCATGGGTGGTTCGGAACCGGAACCGACCCGGACCCGCCGGGTTTTGGCGGGTTTCTTCTCAAAAACTATCGCTCCAATTAAGTATTTGAGTTCTGATTGGATCGTGACATGTTATATACATATATTATGCAGGTTTTGACGCTCTTTCAAGTCCCGGTCTCCGATTCACAATACGATCAGTATTCGTTGAGTCGCTGCGAAAAACAGTCGATTTTGGACGTATTTTTGGCTTTATTTCACAGCGACTCAACGAATACTAATCGTATCGCAAATCGGAGATCGGGAGGTGAAAGAGCGTCAAAAACTGCATAATATACGTATATAACATGTCGCGATCCAATCAGAACTCAAATACTTAATTGAAGCAGAAAAGCTGTGATTATTGGGGCCGATGAAAAATGAGGCTCTGCTGCAGGTAAAACCCGCCAAAACCCGGCGGGTTTCGGTTCGGTTCCGGTTTTTAACCGTTTGTGATTGGGCGGTTCGGTTCCTTGGCGGTTCCGAACCGGACCGCGGCCGGGTAACCCGGACCCGTTGCTAACACTACTCTAGCCAGAGCGGTACATTCTCTAGATTCGTTCACTAGAGAGAAATTTTGCTGTTCGAGAAGATTCGCTGTTTGAGAACTTCGTAGTTCTGTATGCTTCGCAGTTTGAGAACTTCGCAGTTCAATACCCTTCGCGGTTTGAGAAGCTTCACTCTGGCTTCCATGACGAGTGACAGCCGATGCCGTCAAGTTGCGAGTGATCGTGTGTGTCGCCGCTCCGAGGGTATTATGTTAGGTATAACACTACCCCCTCTCTTAGAGAGGTCGTCTCTGAACGACCTTATCGCTCCATGCCTTTTGGTGATGTATGGTCCAGCGCCCCCAAGAAGTGCTTTCGAGATCCACTAAGTTACTGAGCCCGCACAGACCATGTCGCTTTGACCGCTTGCTGAAACATGCAAGCAAAGTCGAACAATCAAGTTGCTCACATCCAGCTGAAACATGGCAGTAAGCAAAATAGGCCAATCATATTGCTCGCGTCCTCTGCATTTTTTTTCGTATGATGATCTGGAACAATCGTGACCCCGTGTGCCCTTAAAACAACAATCATCCTGCTCTTGATCAGGAAAAATCGTGACCCCTTGAGTCCTGAAAACCAAATCCCATCCGTCATTCATGATCTGGAAAATATGACCCCTTGTGCCCAAAAACCCAATCGCTTCTTCAGGTGCCTTGCTAGCCGTCAGTGTTCCTAATGGGCTGGGCGGACTAGTTTCAGCGCATAACCGGCCGGGCCCGCACGTCATGAGCCCGGCCGCTGAGGGGCCCATACCCACAGGCTTTATGCAGACGGAAACCATGGATAACTGGGCCAGCCATGGTTCTTGAGGCCCACAGTTTACCTGCAGGCGCCTGCAGGTAACAACAGTTTCTACAGATGACTGACGATAGGTGACCAAGAAAATCGCAAGATGGTACTGACATTGCAATTTGCAGAGATCATGGCCCAATAACTCACGCAATATATGGTGAAGCTATGTACTGATGAATCTTGGCACCTTCTCCAGGCTTCCAGATTGCTCTCCGAACCTCAAAGTATGGTGGAGCACCCTAACCCTAAAGCCCATAGTTGGCCCAGTCACCCACACTTATTGCCCGGCTTTGAAATCGTGGGCCCGGCCTGAGCAATTCCAATTTTTCGCGGCCCGGCTTGGCCCGGCCTGAGCAGTTCCAATTTTTCGCGGCCCGGCTTGGCCCGGCCTTTGGGCTGTGGTTCTGACTGGGCCGGCCGGGCCCATTGGAAACACTGCTAGCCGTTAAAAACCCTTTATGGGGAAAAGGTACCAGCTCAGCTGTCTGATCCTACTATCCTTCATGACCTGAGGATTCCTCTTATGATACTCCTTCAATAACCTTTTGTCCTCGAAGTTTTCATAAGGTTGTTCCATCCAATCTGCTTCATCCTGATATCCCTTCCACGTAACTAGATATAAAACTCGTTTCCGTCCTTTGCTATACTGGCTGCGAATCATCTCCTCAACTTCGTTGCCTGTTTTGTACTCGTAGCCATCTTCAATATTACCACGCTCATTCTGCTCACTGGCCGAAACAGGCTCAGGTGGCAATCTAGTAAAGTAGGTGGCAAGTCGGTATGGTGCAATGAGTGATATATGAAAAGCATTGTGAATTCGCCATTGATTCGGTAACTCAAGCTTAATAGCGGTGGGCGAGAGCACCTTCAAGACCTTGAAAGGTCAGTGAAGCATCGCATCCAATTTTTTAGATGGCCTTCTAAATTTCAAATTCTCCCCATTGAGCATAAATAGATTACCAACTTAATACTTCGGAGGTTCCTTAGTATGTTTACCATGGTACTTTCCCATCGTCTCCCATACATGATCTAAGCTCCTATGGCAAAGTGTGTGCACACTGGTCATCCAGTGAATGTAGTTCCTTGATGCCGGATGCTTTGCAAGTGCTTCGATGGGCCAATTTGTTCGTGGATCGAACCTACATTTTGCAGAGAATGGTGACATTCCCGTAGCGGTGGTAAGAGTGGTATTGTTGGCATATTCTGCCATCAGTAACATCTCAGACCAATTAGCCTGCTCGTAATTGCAGTGATTCCGCAGAGAGCATTCCAGCATTTGGTTGACTATTTCTGTTTGTCCATCCGTTTGAGGGTGGAATGGCAAAGACATCTTTAATCGAATGTCAAGAGCTTCTTCCAACAAGGACCAAAATGTGGAGGTGAACTTAGAGTTCTGATCTGATACTATGTTCGATGGTAGGCCATGAAATCTCCATACTTTTTTAAGGAATACTCTGACCAAGTCCAGAGCATCTCACCATCTTTCAGAGTCATGAAGTGTGCTATTTTCGTAAAACGATCGACAATAACCCATACCGATGGGCAACCGTCTGATACAGGTGAATCGATAATGAAATCCTTACAAATTGAATCCCATGGGCGGCATGCCAATTCGAGGTGTTGGAGGAGTCCGTAGCAAGCATGACAAGCTAATTATTTCTTTGGCACTCCGGGCATGAGCAGACATAATCTTTGATGAATTTCTACATTTCCGGCCAAAACAAGTTTTGTCTGACCAGCAGGATTGTCTTATCCTGTCCCATATGTCCTGCTACCCTCGAATCATGTTCTGCTTCCAGTATATCTTTTTTCAACTGCAGATCATCAGGAATCCACAGTCTGCATTTATAACAAAGGCTTCGTTTTGGAAAGAGATGTCTGGGCAATGGTTGCCTTCCATCGCTCGGATGTACACATGCCATGCAGCATCGTTATTAGCAGCACTGACCACTGCTTCTAACAGCCCTAAAGTGAACTTGACTACTGGCATGGCACTCAACTTTGCAGAAGAAATCGCAATATGTTTGCCTCGTAACTTCATCACCATTGCTTGAACTGTTTCCCTTTCAGAACTTACTAACTGATCAGGTCTCAGAATGCAGAGGTTTGGCTGATTTTCGATTTCTTCGGTACTACCCCCACCGTTTTTCAGGCAGTACTCTGAGCGCCTAGACAAAGCGTCTGGCTTGCAATGTGCATACCCTGCCCAGGAAAATATCTTGAAGTCGTAACCTGTCTGTTCTTGTACGCACCGAGCTTGTCTCCGATTCAATATCTTTGACATTGTAAAATATTCAAGATTTTTGTGATCGGTGTATACACCGATTGGATGTGCAGCCCCTTTGGGATAACGTCTCCATTCTTTGAATGAAGATACAACCGTGAGCATTTCCTTGTCGTGGA
This sequence comes from Trichophaea hybrida, assembly GCA_015178995.1. NCBI lineage: Eukaryota > Fungi > Ascomycota > Pezizomycetes > Pezizales > Pyronemataceae > Trichophaea > Trichophaea hybrida. Next base: position 36,217 of record WHVE01000866.1, on the reverse strand, counting down.
TTTAGTAGTTGGTCTCTGTTTTGTCCATCTTTTGAGGTTGGTAGGTGATAGGGTGCAGTCATCCATCAATGATTTGGGAGAGAACAGCGCCGATTGCAAAATCACTTGCATCAGTCTCAATCACTACGGGCCAAACAGCTTCGAAATGTCCCAATATGGGTGCCTAAGCAAAGTACTTCTTTAACGTGTCAAAGGCTATCTGATTTTGGGGATTTGCTTTCCAATGAAACTTTTCGTTGGTTTTCTTGGTTGTCTCTGTTAGGGGATGGCGTATCTTTATGAATCCTTCGATGAAGTGTTGATAGGAGTTGGCGAACGTGAGGAAACACTGGATGTCATTGACAGACTCCAGAATTTCTCATTTAAGAATTGTGTCAATCTTGTCCTCATCCATGCTGACACCTTCCCCCAATATGATATACCCAAGGAATTCAACTTGTTTCTGGTCCCATTCGCACTTATCGGGTGCTAGAGCCAAGTTGTTATCATGTATTCCACGAAGGACTTCGCTAGTCAATCGTATATGCTCTTCTTGATTTTCTGAATAGATAAGAATATCATCTATATAGACTACTACTCTATGATCGATTAGATCTCACAAGATCCCGTTCAGCATATCTTGTCATGTAGCTGGCGCATTTGCTAATCTGAAGGGTATCACTAGATATTAATAATGTCCATATCTCGTACAAAATGCTGTTTTCCATTTGTCACCAGGTTTAATTCAAATGAGGTTGTACCCTGCCTTCAAATCAATGTTGGTGAAAATCCTCGATTCAGCAACCCTGTCTCTGAGTTCGTTCATAAGCGGCAACGGATATCAGTTCATAATTGTCACACAATGAATGCCTCTGTAATCCACGCACAACCGTAAGTGTCAATGGTTCAGGGCTCGAGGTTCTAAGGGTGATAAAAAACAAACAGCCGGAGGGTTAAAGAATCGAGAATAGCCTATAGTTGAAAAGACGAGAACTGTACGCAAGAGACTCAATTCCGAATCACTGCATGTGAAAGAAGTGAAAGCCGAAGATAATTGATTGTTTTATATATGAGAAAACGAGTAAAGAAAGAAACTTATCCTCCACCCAACATCTGGTTTATATACAGTGATTTCGTCAGTAATCCACTCGTTCCATAATATATCCGAACTCCGGCTTTCTTTGTACACCACTTTGCACAATTCCTATGTTTCCCACGAAACGTCTTTCTTTTCCATTCAAAACCTGATTTCTTTGTTGTTGTGCTTTAGCCTCGGTTCAAAACCTGATTTCATTCTCGTGGTGCTTTAGCCTTCGTTCGAAAACTGATTTCATTCTCTATGTGGTTAACCTCTGTTCAAAACCTGATTGCATTTTCATTGTGCATAGTTCTTTGTATTACTCATCGATTATCATTCCACCATCGATTGTCACGAAGTACACCTGTGACAGTAGTTCTCGCTTTCCAATGCCGAGTACCTATGAGGTTCACAACCTAGGCTTGCCAGGTTGTTCAGCATAAAACTCGTCGATAGCTTTAAGTCCGGCAATATTGGTCATGGGCTCCCAACTGCATTCGTTGTAGCTCCTCCATTTTACCAAATACTGAAGCTGCCTCTGGAACAGCCTGGAATCGTCTATCCGTTCAACCTTGTACTCCTCTTCTTCATCCACTATTACTGGTGGTGGTGGTTCTTTCTTTTGATATGGAAGAGGATGTTGAGCTGCTTTCTCCAACCGGGATATCGGTTGGACGTCGTGAATGCATAGCGGATTGGGAAATTTGATTCGATAAGCCCAGGAACTGATGACTTCGGTAATTTCATACGGCCCATACGTTTCCAGTCGAGCTTCTTGCTTGGCCTGGCGGTCGATATATTTCTGGCGTCTAGCCATACTTTGTCCCCTTTTGCTAGCTCGACTGCGGTCCTTTGGGACTTGTTGGCCTGTTTGGACTGTATGGGCTCGGCCCTTTTCATCTTGGTTCTGAGTTCGCTAAAAAGTTGTTCCATCCCTTGGGCCATCTGCTGGGCATTGACTTCGCGAATATTATTAGAATCTTCGATTGGATGTTGGCCAAAAGTCATTCATGGATGAAAGCCATAGTTACCAAAAAACCCGGAACAATTAGTCGTCTCTGAGGTATGATTTTTGCTTCGAATTCTGCAAATGGTAACCACTGGACCTAATTGTTCTGCTGGTAATTAACAAAGTTTCGGAGAAACTGTCCCATCACTGCATTGACTCTTTCAGTTTGGCTATCTTTTTGCGGATGAAATGCGGATGACAATCTTCGTTGGTTTCTGAGTCTTTCACAGACGTGTTCCCAGAATTCCGAAGAGAATTGTGGCCCTTGGTCCGACACTATTGGTTCGGGCAGTCCGTGCAGTCTGAACAATTCTTTGACGTACATTTCTTCCAGCCTCTTTCATTCTACTTTGTCTATACAGGGTACCAGGTGTTGTATCTTCGTTAAGCGAGTGACTACTACCCATATTGAGTTGAACCCTTCGCTTTCTGATAGTCCGACTATGGAATCCATGCACAAGTCCTTCCATGGTTGCCAATGATTCCACCAGTCCGGACGGACCCGGTCTGGGGTAGGGCTCGGTCCAGTCTAGACCGGGATCAGTCCAGTCTCAACCGGTCTGGACTGGACCATGACATGACTTTTTGCAGGACTAGTCCAGTCTGGGGTAGGGCTCAGTCCGGGATCGGTCCAGTCCGGACTGGTCCACCGCCGGACTACTGGAATCATTGATGGTTGCTCTGGTACTTCTAACAGTCGTAACAAGCCATGAGTCTTTCGATGGGTTGCTTTGCTCCACTGGCAGGTGTGACAGTTTCGTACATAGCCCAGCTCGACCATCTCCAGCCTGCATCAACGCGCAACCACCGGCTCCAAGTGAATCTCCAAGTGCACCTGATTGAAATACTAATGCTTCAGTCCAGGTCGGCACAATCGCCCGAGAGATATGTCCAGCTCGATCATCTCCAGCTAGCCAAGAGCCAGCCCGGCTCTGTCGCGGGCAAGCAACCGTGAAGCAACCATTTATGCAACACCAAGTGCATCCAAGATCTACCATGCTTTTTGTATATAGTTAGCAATAAATTTTTGAATCTAAGCTGTGACCGTGAATTAAGGCTGCGACCGTACAGTGTGCTGTGTCTCGAAACAAATGCTGCGTCTGTAGGCACCACAGTATGACAGCTATCGGTCCAACCAATTAGGTTCCTTGAGTCCAGGCAACACACGAATGTAAGCAACTAAGGGCGGCAAAGCCGCCCCCCATAGCTAGTAGTTGTTAAACAGGTGCGTGACCGGGCCTCATCTTTTATATACATTAAGTTACTTAAAGCACGCTTCTCATGGTGGCGCAGGCACTAGTTCTCTCGAATGTGGATACCAACCAGCAATGATTCCACCAGTCCGGACGGACCCAGTCTAGAGTAGGGCTCAGTCCAGTCCAGTCCAACCAGAAGGTTGGACTGGACTGGACCACAGACTGGCAGTCTTGGACTGGACGGGCTTGGTCTGGACCGGTCCACACATGCATGCAATTTCGACATTGTTTCTTAGTCCAGTACCACCAAAACATGACTCATCCTCATATTTTATCACCGCTCCTCTCTGAATACCTACTCTGGGCGAAATTATGAATGTTCTGCCTATATATTCAGCGCCATTGAGATATATTTCTCCCATTAAAAGACCGATATAGTGAGAAATATACCCTAACCCTGGGCACTGTGCTGGACTGGTCCACACCAGTCCAGTCCAGTCCAGTCCTGGTCCAGCAGAATTGGGGATTGGTCCGATCCCGGTCCAAAAATTACTCGGACTGGACTGGACTGGACTTGGACGGACCCGGTCCGGACTGGTCCATTGCGGGACTGGTGGAATCATTGCCAACCAGCGATTTGCGGATATCCGAAAGTCAACGTACGGTATTTGCTTTTTCGGCACTCCACACCGCGGAGCAGATGTCGCTGTTTGGGGTAAGTTCCTCGTGAATATATCACGAGCCACATTCAAGCACCCCAAGACCCAACTACTGGATACACTTCGAAGTCAGTCACATGAGCTTCTTGAATTAGCCTTGGACTTTGGCGACCTTGTTCCTCAGTTGCAAATCGTCAGTTGCGTCGAACAAAAGGAAACCTCCATTAGGCAATGGGGAGTGGAATTGAAGCGGGTAATGGTAAGTTGCATAACTTGGTATTCTGCCCAGAGATGCCTCTGCGGTAATTGTCTGCACTCTTGTGCTAGTCTCGGCATGGATTGAAAATATGACTACTTCCAGGTCTAGAACAAGCTGACATTCATTTAGATAGTCGACCAATCGTCGGCGCAAATGGATATTGGACAAGATAACCAGACTGTTGTCTCACTGGACGCAAACCATCGAGATTTATGCAAGTTCGCAGATCAAACCGATGCCATGTACCGCAATGTCTTTCGCAGGATTCAAGAGCTTGTACAAGATGCACCCAGTGTCATCCTTGCGAGGTTTAATCAGAATGATGGCGAGTAGTCCGATTATAATGCGTAACTAAATAAATGTATCTAATGCTCCATAAAGGCTATCACGGTCCCAATTATTCCTCCATTGCGGGTAGTTGAGCATTGCTGTGAAATGGGGCTCTTAGCTCCAAGGCTAACTATTGTGCAGATAAACTTCATTTCTCCTGCGACCTGCCTCCTGGGACATTGTCCAAGTTCGTCGGCAGAAAAGAGGATATGAACAGACTATGGAGTACACTAACACAGGTAACCCCAGATCAACCAACGATTGCTTTGCTGTGGGGTTTATCTGGGATTGGAAAGAGTGAACTGGTTCGCCAATTTTGTATCAAACACAAGGACGACTATGATGCCATTATCTGGCTGAATTGCTCAGTACTCCCTTCTTTGATGCAGAGTTTTCGAAAAGCTGCAGAGAAGTTACTCGCTTGCATATTGCACGAAACTCCCGGCTGCCAAGAGGAGGAGACCCTACGGTATCTTGGTTTAGTTCGATGCGACCAGGCTGCTAGTACAGGCCAACGATTTACCGATAACTCATGCATTGCCGCTGTCAAGGATTTCCTTTCAAGGAAAGCTAAGCGGTCGCTTTTGATATTGGATAATTGGGATGATCCTGTAAAACTGAACCTAAGATCCTACATTACAGACTTACTATCCAATGTACACATAATCGCCACTTCACCTACCGAGATTGCCACGTTTGGTGTCTCTATTCATCTGGTTGGACTCGACGAGCAGGCAGCAAACGAACTCTTGCTTCATTCTACTCCCAATTTAGGTATGTTATGATAGATGCAAATTGTCCCTATGACAAACTAGAAATAACAGTAAATAGTTGTGAGCGACACCAAATCGCTCTTAAAAAGATTGGGCTATATGCCTCTGGCTATTGAATTGGCCAATATTTATCTCCGAAAGTCCGGGAAATCTCTTTCTGAGTTTGGCAACCTGCTTTCAACACGGTCTTACGATTTCCTAAACTTCGAGGCGCGCTTGTCCGATACTGCATACAATAACCCGGCGAAGCGAAGCATATTTGAATTGCTCGAAACCAACCTACGAGATCTGGGGACTGAAAAAGTCGGCACATTTCTCTCCCTTATTGGGTTTTTTGATACATCCCTTATCAATCTCAGTTTCATTTCGTCTGCCGTCCTTGCATCAGATGGACCTCTGATAGACACGGGAGGAGTCGAGATTCGACTGGGCAGTTGGCGGAAATTCTTCTCCTCTCCAGACTTTGACCTAGCGATTGGGACGCTCGTCGAGTTGTCCTTTGCACGACGTACCACTCAGAATGATTGCAAGGTGCTTGTAGTTCACCCACTGGTCCATCAATGGGCACGCCACCGGCTAAACAAACACGAAAGCTCTCAGTATTCTATCGACGCCGCTGCAATTCTAAGCCTAGCACTTTGCGGGAGCGATACATATACATTAGCGGCAAGGCCTGAACTCAGTTGCCATGTACATTTCCTACTCACGAAGTTGCGCGAGCTTGGCTTTCAAAGTATATCTGCAGATATTGGCATTGATGCTTTGAGTTTCATTATCCTCCAGTTTGCTCACACGCTCCAACGAGAGAAGCTTCACTCTGATGCTTGCCAACTATACGAAGATCTCTTGGAAGAAACGGCTCTGAAGTCTAAGGAACCGGATACATCCACGTTACTATTGCAAGCAATAGAGAATTATGGGACATTGCTATGGCAAATGGGAGAGCTCGAAAAGGCTGAAGAACAACTTGTTTATGTCCGGAAGGTTAAGCTTAAAAATTTCGGTGACGACGATCCAAGGTTTCTGGAAGCGGACAAAGAACTTTCAGGTTTGCAGGGGAGATTGAACAATATCCGCGCGAACCTTTCGAGGGCGATAGTGTCATCTCAGGGCCCAAAACGTCCTTCCCAAATGGGAGATCCTGTTCCCCAAATGGGAGATCCTGTTGTTGATGAGGATGTTATGGACGACGAATGGCAGCTGATCCAAATTGCCGAAGAAACTCGAGAGCTTTTAGGAGAGAACAGTTTTGAGTATTTTGACGCAGTTGTGAATCTTGCGGACTACTACATCAAAACAAGTGGCTTCATGAAGCTTCCAATATGGTTGGCGGAATGTGTTCGATTATTTAGCGAAGTTCATAAAGCACATCCTTTGCGTTACTGGAAACGGCGAATGGATAATTTGTTAGTGGAATTTGCTTCATCGGATCTCTCGGTACTGAGGCAAACAATGCTAAACAATAATACATCTTGGATGGAGAAAATTACCCCACCGCTTAGGTGGATGCTTAACTTTATGAACAACCCGATTAGGTTTCTGCAGCTGGCAATTGACCATGGAGGTTTTGATTTTGTACAAATACTACTAAGCTCAGGGGACGGTAAGGAAATGTTCCTGCTGGCGTGCAGCCTCGGTCCAGATATGATTCAACCATTTCTCGTTAGTGAGCAAAATCTTGAAGCTTTGATTTCGCATGAACGGCAAACAAGGACACCATTGATGATAGCCGCTAAAGCCGGGAACGATGCTACTGTTCAACTGCTTCTTGACCGAGGAGCTAATATCAACACTCGATGTCCCGACGGTAGCACAGCGTTACTGGAATCAGTTCGCCACTACAATCATTCAACAACGCATCTATTGTGTAAACGAGGAGCGGACATTTACGCTAGGGACAGATATGGTATCACAGCTCTATACTGGGCCGCGCATACAGGGCAGGAATCAATCGTGCAACTGCTCCTGGATTTGCGAGTGGACATCAATTCTCGGGGCGAAATTGAGAATACGACGCTGATGGCGGCAGCTATCATAGGCGACGAAGCAATTGTGCATCTCCTGTGTGAACGAGGAGCCGACATCAACGCCAAGAACAAATATGGCAACACTGCTCTACACGAGGCCGCGAGTGCAGGGCAGAGACCAATGGTACAATTGCTCCTTGATCTGGGAATGGATGTTAATTGTCGGTACCAATACGGGTCCACTGCTTTATTCTCGGCAGCTGCCATCGGCAACGATTCAATTGTGCAAGTCTTGCTTGATCGAGGGGCCGATATCGATGCTCAAGACTCTAGTAGTTTCACGGCTTTATTCTGTGCAGCAGAGAATGGAGAGGATTCTACGGTGCAGCTGTTGGTTGACCGAGGAGCTAAAATCGATATTAAAATTAATTATGGTTTGACTCCTTTACTGCATGCGGCGGGCAAAGGGAAAAATTCAACGCTTCAGCTTCTTCTTGAACGAGGTGCCGACGTGAATGCGAGAACAAATGATACACAAACTGCACTGGATTTGGCAAGAAGCGCGGATAATGAGTCAACTGTACAGCTACTCCTACGCTGGCAGTAGATGCAGAAACATCACATATATATACTTTCCTTAGCCTTACAGCAATCGTTGCCTGACAACATCCTTACATGTACCTCCGCCTCAACAGATATCCGGCTCCGATTTTTAATGCGGATTACGTTTATATATGCGCCGGTCAGATATATACCAGTCTCCAAGGATTGCCCTGCCGGCGGTAACGTTGTGACCCGCTTGGTCGTTTTGTCGGAACGTCGTTCTTTAGAGAGAAAAACAGAGGCTCTTTTCGGTGAACTGAAGCGATGATGATTGTCCATCGAATGAAAGCTAGAACTAAGGTACGACCAGAGCTTCGAAACTGCGCTAAGCCCAATCATGCCAAGCACACCCGCCGAGCCTCAACTTTAAAGTGACCACCTGATATCACTCGACACACCCACTCTCCTCAAAGATGCCGAGGAGGCCAAACAAGAACTATAACCATAACAGTGAAAAAGGCCTACCGCAGGCATCAAACCGAAATGCACGACTTCCCATATGGCACGAAGGCCGAAATCCTCCTTGGTACGAAGACCATGAAACCCAGTAAAGTAAAAACCAAGATGGCACGAAGGCCGAAAGACTCATGAAACCCTTCTCAAAAGAACTCCTTTCCCTCGGTAATCCCCTTAATGGCATCATTGGCGATGTCGGCACTAATCTCAAGAGTTCCTCTGTCGATAGTACACATTTCAGCGTAATGCCTTGTTATGAACTCCATTTCTTTTGGTGATAACGGTCTCCGATACCGGGCTTTCTTCCGGACGGCTTTTGGCAAGTGCCTCAGTATGTGTTGGCGGCGCTCGGGAGAGCAGTGTCTCATCTCAGCAAGTCTCAGGGCCACCCATAGCCTCATACTTCCGAGAAGGTCCACTAATCCTTTTTTTTGGACTTTGGTAACGTCTTCCAAGCTCACTCACCAGGTGACGTCGTCGACTTGCAATTTCTCGAGTCCTTCTTCTTTTGCTGACTCTTCCGTATATCCACCAGCAACTAGAGGTTCATAAGCCTGGGCTTGACTCACAGTAACCTCTTCCGAACTGACTTTTTCGAATCTGGGCTCTTCGAAGCCAGGGATTTCCAAGATCGGAGCAATTATTCCTTTAAATTCTTCCGAATTCACGTAATCAGAACCTCTCCACTCATTAACTTCAACCATCTTGTTTGCCATCGACTCCGCGGCGAATGCTTCGTCTTCCACTTCTTCCATCGATGGTGGTTTCTTTTTCTCCACCTCTTTTGTATTTGCCTTTTCAAGTTCTGCTTCGAACTCTAAATCTTCTTCAAAACAATATTCTTCCAGTTCGTATATTTTTCCTCCTCCGATTTCTTCATCTTCTTCGATTTCTTCACCTTCTCCGATTTCTTTTCCTTCTCCGATTTCTTTCTCTTCCTCGATTTCTTCTCCTTCTCCGATTTCTTCATCTTCTCCGATTTCTTTATCTTCTTCGATTTCTTCATCTTCTCCGATTTCTATCTCTTGTCCGATTTCTTTCTCTTCTCCGATTTCTTCCTCGATTTCTTTCTCTTCTCCGATTTCTTCTTCGATTTCCTCCTCTTCGTGGAAATGCGACCAATCTTCTATCATCACGCTTGCACAATTCTTTAGATGTTTCTTTTCAATCGGAGGTCTAGAGTTCTCCTCTTCCGGTTCAGATTCTTCTTCTGCTGGTGGAGTCCGAGAACGAGCTTGTCGTCTAGAAGATTGTCTCGCAGGAGGGGCACCCTCCTCGGTTTCAATCGTAGGGTCGGGAAATAGATATTCGAGGCCGTGTTTTCGGTAAGTTGGAGAACATTTGAGTAAGGAGATCAAGTTGATTGATGGCCTCAAGGACTTCAGCCATTCAGTAGGATCCCGAACTCCGGGGAGATATCCGCGTTCGTCCGGTTCGGGGAATAATGTATCAGGATCGCCTCTTCGTGCGTTTTGACGTCCTCCGGCGGGATGAACTCCTTGTTGTTTAAGTTCTCGAGAAACTCTCTGAATGACTGTCTCTTTCGCAGGCTTTTTATCGACTTCGTTATTGTTTACCATGGCTGTAAATCCGTTGATTGAATAGTCAAGGCCAGGATACATGAAGGTACACTCATCATCAGACTCGGCCGCTGATCCTCGGGGTTCCGACGAAGAGGCTTTCTGGAAGATCTGCACTTCTCCCGTTAACCATCCTTTGCTCTTGGCTGACTCGAGTCGAGACTCGTATTGCTCATCCGCCGGAATTCCTTTTTGTTGCCTGAGACGTTCACGCTCATTCCAGTTTCGACGAGCCTCTGGACATGCGCTGGTACTATGACCAAGCTCCCAGCAGTTCCAACATCTAAACGATCCATTCGATTCTTCTTTAATTGGCTTATGATCCTTCTTTTTCGCGTCGTCTGAATTTGCCCATCTCTTTTGAGCTTCCAAGTTGAGGTTGGTAAGCTGTCTCTGCTCTTCTAATTCCCGTTCTAATCTTGCACATTTATCTGCGAGCTTGCGATGCATCTTGGCTGACTTCTCAACGTCCATATCCTCGCGACGCCTGAGAATTGGATCCGGATTCCTGTGCGCTGCATCATACGCAATAAGTTTTTTCTTGAGATCGCTTAATTCAAGATCTCGCCACTCCGGATCGGAGTCCGTGAGCTTCTTTGCTATGGATAAGGGTACTCTCTCCATCAGCAGGGTTTGATAGGCATACTTCTCTAAACGGGTTCTTCCCACGATCTTATCTATCTCGGTGATAAGCTCTTCAACTGTCTTGTCAGGGGAATACTTTATTGTTTGGATCTTATTGATGATCTGCGTAGACGTCTTGATTGTGGGAGTAAACTTAATCTCCAACTTGGCTTTGAGCCTATCGTAAGTATCGACTTCCGTCGGTTCTTGCTCATCAAGCCAAGTTGATGGACCAACGAATGCCATCCCATCTTGACCTTTAGCAGGCGGATTGATTGGGTCGTGTAGTGCTGCAGAAAGACAGAGCAAAAAGATGTCGGGTGTGGTTTGCGGGTTAGCGGCCATCAACTGGTTTCTGGCTAATTCGAATTTCTTGAGGAATCCTTCAACGGGGGTGGTGCCTTCGTATTTCATTGTGTGAAGCATGCTGAGATACATAATCTCCTTTTGGACGGCGGCGGCTGCTTGAGCGGCCATTGTTTCGTGTTCTAATTCGGGTTCGGTATTGGGTTCTGTATTGGGTTCTGTAAGATCCTCGTCGCCGTCGTAGTTTGCTCCGTAGTGATACTGATAGGGGAGGTCGTACTCGTTGAGTGGGACGTTGTTGTCGTCGAGGTATCTGAGAAGTTGTCGCTTATGTGCTCGGCACTCTCTCTCCCAAACTTCAACTTCTTCTTCGTATGCGCTTGAGACCTCTTCGAACCAAGCCTCTCGGTCGTTGTTGTATTCGACTTGTAGATCTGATGTGAAGATTCTCCGGTCTGGGGCTGTAGGCTTTGCCCTGAGTCGAGGAGTTGTGAATGGAGCCGTTTCGAATGATTCTTCGGGGGTATTGATTAATGGTGGTTCGGGGATGACCTCTTCCTCCTCTTCCGGTTCAGGAGTTGAAGTCTCGGTAAATCTGGGGGCGTCGCAGATGCGCTGATCGGGTCTGCCAATCAATGATGAACGTGATTCGCGGGATGGTGTATAATGAGCGGGAGAGAATGCTCCGGGGATTGTCGAAGCCAAACGACGGAGTGAATCCTCTCTGTTAGGAAGTCGGACGATCTGACTGTTGTTCGGGGTATTTCCTGGGAGGTCTGGGTAGCTGACGAGTCCAAACCAACCTCTGTAGGCCTCTAGTAACTCGGCCCACTTCTCTCTTGGTAAATCTTGGTTATAAAGTCGTTCGAGTGCTATGGCGATAGCTTTCGTCGCAACTTTTTGGTCGGGGTAATTGATGAGGTGTTTGGAGGTGTGCTCTAAGTCGGTGTTCAAAAAGAAACCTTGCTTTCCGTCTCTTTGGAACTTGGTAACGATGTAGGCTGATCCTTCGAGGAGAAACTGTTCGAAGCTTCTAGGGGTAGCCACAATTGCCTTTCTTCAACCGAGTGTAGCGACACCCGGCTGTCGGAGAGTGAAAGCTTAGCGAAGCTTGTCGGGAACGATTGTGAAACGGACGGAAACGAATGACGGAACGGACTTTCTTCGATCGAGTGTAGCGACACTCGACTGTCGGAAAGCGAAAGCTTAGCGAAGCTTGTCGGGAACGATTGCGAAACGGACGGAAACGAAAGACGGAGAGGTCTGCTTGTTCTCTCTGGATCCCTGCTGTGGTCACCAGTTTGTCGGGATGTCGTTCTTTAGAGAGAAAAACAGAGGCTTTTCGGTGATCTGAAGCGATGATGATTGTCTATCGGATGAAAGCTAGAACTAAGGTACGACCAGAGCTTCGAAACTGCGCTAAGCCCAATCGTGCCAAGCACACCCGCCGAGCCTCAACTTTAAAGTGACCACCTGATATCACTCGACACATCGTTCTAGAAGTCGTCCCAGCTCCTCTCGATACTGTAAAATTTGGCGTGGGGTTTTAGTTACGAATCATTTTTTTGCACTAAAGTGCCACAACGGAAAGGGACAGTGGGGATGAGTGGGTATTGTTTATCGGTTACATTAAGCAGTGCATCTCAGCTTCCTTATATTCTCCTCCCGGAGCGGGTTAGTATATACGAGGTGGAATGGGAAATTAATTTGTAAGCGAGTCTTTTCATAGCGTGATAGTCAATGCTAGCAGTTCAGGGGTTTACAGTGCATCCAAGGGAGGCAATGAGAGAAGACTTCTGTTCTCTGAGAACTGGTTGGACGTGGTGCTCAGGGGATGTTACGCAGGAGGTTGTGACTGTGCTCAGGGGCAAGCTGGTAATATGCGATCCAAGCTATATAGAGACAGTATTCTTTTTATTCCCACGATCGTGCTATGTACAGATCGAGGGCAATGACTGTAATTCGTATGCTCAAATGCTGGCAGAGCAGTAGACGAGATAGAGTGAGCTAAGGGATGGCGACGGGAGAGGGAGAAGATACGGGAATCCATCTGTTCCTGAGAGATTTTCGGGTGTAGATGTCAACTTTTCTAACCTGATTCGCCAGGTCTTACCCCTTTATTCACAAATCCTCCCAACCCCATCCTGTAACGGCGGGACATGACACGGGGAGGAGTAATGCCTATTCGATATTGTTGACTCGGGACGAGTGTTACTTCTTTACCGATAATCTTACTTCTACACATTTACATTTATTAACACTTAGATCAAAATTTGTGTCTGTGGCTTCGCAATGTTGGCACGGGATTTGGCCCGATGGCTTATGTGGCTTTCGGCCTAAAGCTGCGGGCATGAGGCCGGTGGCTTGCGGCCCCCATGGGCCGCCACCAGCCCCCATGCCGAGGAATAGGTCCAGCCCCGGCAGTGATGCCCGGCATCGGTCTCCGGATATGATACTCGGCTTCGCCGAGTATGCCCTCTTCTTTCCCATATATATTTGCCTGTCTTTCTCTCTCTCTTTGCTCTTGAGACAATCACTTTTGTACGATAGTCAATTCAGTATCTCTATTCGTACTCGATTGATCTCAACACGCAATAACCATATATTGCCATATGTGGTGCCATATATGGGTATCAGACTTTACCCTATTATCACTTTTTGATTACCAGATCTGTTTCGTTCGCGAGATTACATGAGTTTGCCCAGTTCAAGAAGGTATGCACGCCAACGCCTAAAAAGATTGGACGATACAATGTTCTAGTCCATTCACGGAGGCGGTTCCTCCGCGGAGTACCTAGTCAGTTCACAGAGGCCCACCTTCCGTGAACAAACCTTCCATTCACGGAGTCTGTGCCCCACCTCCGTGAACTGACTAGTTCATTCGCGGAGTCAGTTAAAAAGTACAAATACTCTGTTCCGGACGCATGTATATGAATGCACTGGCATGTACGTACACTCATATCGCTCTATCCAGCTGAATGCAATCAGCGCAACCGCGTAAGTTCAGCGCAGCGCAATTGAGTACATTCTTCCCATCGCAACTGAGTATGTGCCACAGATTCTATCTTACACAAATATCGACCGCCTTACATTCACCATCCCACATCGAATTTCGCCATTCAAACAGGATTGCCATTGAGAACTTACTCTACGGTCCCCTGCTTGTCTTCGGTCCCCTTCTCATCTCAAGCAGGTTGTAGGTGTAAACAGTGTTCCCGACAGGCCCGGCCGGCCCGCAGTCAGGCCCGTGGCCCGCAGGCCGGGCCAGATGAGGCCTCTGGATTTTAGAAACTGCGTCGGCCAGGCCGATGATTTGAAAGCCGGCGGTAAAACTGTGGGTGACTGGGTGAACTGTGGGCTTTTAGTGCCAGCACGTGGCCATATAACGTATTTCTCGGTCTAACCGCCCACGGCCTAGTAACCGATCACGCAATTTAGCACGCAAGCGCCCTTGGCTGCATGAGCAGGGGTTCATATTTACCCCGCTCCTAAACTTAATTTTCACCTTCCCACTTCATCATCGCAACCATGGGCAGAGTGAAGCGCAGAGAACCGGCCGCTGACAGGGAAAATGACATCCGGGAGGCCAAACATGCGTATCTTAGTGGTGAAGTAGCATCCATCCGGGCAGCAGCCTCAACTTATGGTATTCCCTTCGGTACCCTGCGAAATCGTCTCAGAGGTGCTCAACCCTGCAGTATTGCACATGAGAACGAACAGCTACTCACTCCGGAGGAAGGGAAATCAATTGTGAGATTCTGTGAAGCTCTGGATGACCTTGGACATCCACTGCAAGGGAAGATGGTTAAGGATTTTGCGCTATCTCTACTACCCCCGCAACGTTGCCGGCAATTGGGCAAACACTGGATTACTCGCTTCCTAAACCGACATCCTGGCATTACTAGCAAGTTCAGTCAGCGCCTGGATCGCCAAAGGGCAAATGCGAATGACCCTGTCATCTTGAGAGACTTTTTCCGGAAAGTAAGTTAGTTTCGTATACTTCAATATTTTTGACTAACAACCGGTTTGCCGCTGGGAACACTTATTAGAAAGCTCAATGCTCATCCAGAAAACATTTACAATATGGATGAGAAGGGTTTCATGCTTGGTCAGCCCGTGAAAGTCAAGGTCATCTGCCATAGAGCCTGAAAGTATCCCCGCTATAGTCAGGATGGAAATCGCGAAATGGTTACAGTTATTGAGTGCATATCTGCAGCTGGTACGGTTATACCACCCATGTATATCTATAAGGGTGGGAAGCATCTACTAGGATGGCATGCTGGGGTTCAGGCTAAAGAGCAGGCTACCTTTGCTTGGTCATCCAAGGGTTGGACCGACAATGAATTAGAGTTGGAATGGGTGGAGAAGAACTTTGAAAAGTTCACAGCTCAAGTGTAGGTACCATCGAAAGGTTCTCCTGCTCCTGCTGACCGCAGTAGTGCAAAGGAACAGCCGCGTATTCTGGTTCTTGATGGACATGGATCACATTTGACATGGCAGTTTTTCGATTTTTGCTTAAAAAGAGATATACATTCTATTTGCCTTCCAGCACACTCTACACATATCTTACAACCACTGGATGTTGGCCTCTTTGGTCCATTATCTCACTGCTATAGCAATGAGTTGGATTTGTGGATGAGGAAAGGAGGTACTGCCATTAAGAAGGGGCAATTCCATGATTAGACACACCCCCGGAATCTCAATTTATTCCATTAATAACTTTTCCAATAGTCTTTTCACACGCGCAAGGGCTGCAGCATACACGCACAAGAACATCTTGAGTGCATTCGAAGCTACTGGGATCTGGCCATTGGATGCACGCAAAGTTTTCGAACGCCAATCACAGAATTGCACTCGGCCGGATATGCTGCAATGTATTGCATATACAGCTCTCAGCCGGAGATGAGCCTCGTATGGCTGGAGACGGTGTTTTGTATGGCCGGAGATGACGGAGCGGAGACGGAGATGGAGACAGAGACGGAGCGGAGCGGAGTCGGTGATGTCTCGTATGTCCGGAGATGACTGTCGACTCTGATACTGGCTGATGGCATTCAGCCATACTTGTACTCTCATACATATATGGCCTTATGGCCCTCTCAGATAAAATACAATTAAGCTTCTCCAGCATCACTATTTGAACAGGTTATGAGCCCGGCGCCTGCTACTATCTTTACATTACAATCTTATTAGAACCAAAAAGAACCCTAACCCACTCACAACCATCCCTGCTCAAAGCCGCAACACCATCACCATCCATCACTCTCCATCGCCACTCCTAAAACATTCTCAACTTACAATATGCCAAACGAAACATTCAAGACCGATCACGGCGAAGTGCCAATGTTGGCTGAGCATAAATTCCCGATCTGGAAGCAAAAAATTCGCCGAGTCCTCATTGCCACGAAAGCCTACAATATCGTCACCGGTGTCGAACTCCTCCCTGCCGGTAACGGTGTCGCTGTACGCCTTCTGCAAGAAAGCTGGCATGACCGAACCAATAAAGCGATAGCACTGATACACCTCGGATGCCGCGATGAACTCCTTCCACTCATCGACGACATCGACGATCCCGTGGAGATGTGGGAAGCGCTCAGGGAACGACTCGACAATGCCACAACGACACTCGGTCGAACCCAAGACCTGCGGAAGTTCACTGCCTCTCGACCATCGCCAGACGAAACCGTCACCCAGTACTTTACCAAACTAATCGCCCTCGGCAAGAAGCTGATCGGCACCACCGAACAAATCACCGATGACGCCATGAAAACACATATTTTCACCACCCAAACTGAATTATATGGAACGACCATCCAAATCCTCGAACAGCGGATCCCCGCCCCTTCGGCCCAGCAGTGTATGGATGTGATACGAGATTAGGCTGAACGAGCGAGCCTAGCCAAAGAGATTGGAGATGCATCCACCGGAGCGGCTCTATACTCCCGTGGCGGAAATCGTGGCCGTGGCGGACGAGGAAATGGACGTCAGAAGAACAAATGCACATACTGCAAAATGGACAATCATACCACCGAAGCGTGCGGAAGGAGAAAGCGCACTGAAAACGACACAAACAAAGGCGATACAAACATCTCCAGAAACGACGAACAAACTTGCTACTACTGCGGTCTCCCAGGACACTTCAAGTCCGACTGCATCCACTTCAAACGTGCCCGGGATCAACGCAGTAAAGTCAATAAAGGCAAAGCAACCGCATCGCTTGCCACCGCTGGAGATCGCGACCTGCTCTGACTAGCCGACAATACAACCGCACTCACCGCAGCCTCCGCTCCAGCTGCATGGGTCATCGATTCCGGAGCATCCCATCATATGTGCAATGACCGCACCAGATTCAACTCAATAAAGAAACTTCGTCAGCCAATAGTCATTGAGCTTTGAGATGATAACAAAGTTACAGTAAGCCACCATGTGCTCGTTAATGTTTCACAGGAGTACGAAGTCAGTGCTCTCTACACCCCCATGTTCCGGCTCTCATTTCTCTCCATCAATCAATTGGACACAGCCGGATACACAACCACATTTGGACGCGGTAAGTGCTCCATATCATCTCCATTAATCACCATCACCGGCAATCGGATCAATGATCTCTACATTATATCTCCCGCAACTGCACTCACTTCGGCAGTACCAAGTGTGCCTACCAAGTCCACATCAAGAAGTAGGAAGAGGAAGAGAGAAAGAGCACCACCAGGCGAACATACCACCGTACTCCCAAAGCCCACTGAGAAGCCTCTCACAATCTCAGAATCACGACTGTGGCATCGGCGCCTAGCCCACATTCATCCAACTGCCCTACGATCTCTCATTAATGGGTATACAATAGACGACTCAATGTGCACAGCATGCATCCAATCCAAGCACAAACAGAAGATCATCAAAGTCAAGACCAAGCGTACTACGAAGCCCTTCGAACTCGTACATTCAGATGTGTGTGGACCATTCTCCACACCTACCTCCGCTGGCCACCGCTAATATATCTTATTCATCGACGATTATTCACGCTACACCTCTGTTTTGGTCCTCCCAAATAAGAAATCGGAAACATGCACCTCAGCCTACCAATCGTTCCAGGCCCGAGTTGACTGCATGGGCTACGAAGTGACACGGTTCCGATGCGATAATGGCCGCAGAGAATACGACAACAAGACCTTCCGGCTGGTGCTCGCTGCTCGTGGTACAACATACGAACCATGGCCTCCCTATGCCCACCATAAGAATGGGGTTGCCGAACGCATGATCCAGACCATCACCGAGAAAGCACGATCTATGATGATTGACTCCCAGGCGCCACTCGTTTTTTGGGGCGAAGCAGTCAATACCGCAGTCTACCTCCACCAGCGAACTCCAAACGAAGGCCTAACGAAAAGAGATGATCGCGACGGCTATCAAGCACCATACCCGACTCCATATGAGATGCTGCATGCATTGGGCAAGCCTACGCACGTCAATGACGGCAATAAGATATCGTACAAAGCCCCTCTTCACCATCTCCGACGATTCGGCTGCTATGCCAGTCGACTTATCCCTGAACCCCAATGCCGTGGCAAATTCAGCCCAAGATCCAAGCCATGCATGATGGTCGGTTACGTGCACGATTCGACCACACTTTGGAGGATATGGGACCCGGCATTCCAAGTAGTAAGATCACAATCGGATGTCATTTTCGACGAGGAGAGGAATGCCCACGCTTCATGCCTACACGGAGACGAAATAGACATCTTTGAGCTACCAGAAGAGACGGAATATATTGAGGAAATCGACAGTGGAGATGGACTTCTCCAAGCACAAGACATTGAAACGGGTGGGGATAGACTTCTCTATGACCACGCAGGAACCAGTCGAACAGGTGAAGGCCATGGAAGTGGTAATCATGACTGTACTGACAATGATACAGATGAAACCCATCTGCCCGACGCTGACAACCGTCGAAGTCTCCCTGCAAGTACAGGTGTGAGATCACGTCCTCCTGACGAGGAGGATGCACCACCGGTGTCCAGAGAAACCGTCGCTCACAATCGACATCTCCGCCGCGAAAACAACAAAGCCCGCCGAATGGCGGCCATGACCAAGCAGTCATGTCAACCACCACCACGCACCGATCGTATCACAAGAAGCCAAGTTAAGACCACCACAAACGCACTAATCATCATGGCGAAGGCACTAGCTTCAACATCCATCAACAGCGATCGATTCACATACGCGGAAGCCATGGACAGCCCACAACGAGACCACTGGAAACGAGCAATGGAAGAAGAATGCACATCGATTCTGCTCAATAACACATTCACGACTATCAACTCTCGGGAAGCAAGGCAACTGCGAGTCAAGCCAATTGGCTCCAAATGGGTCTACAAGATGAAGCACAATCCAGATGGCTCCATACGATACAAAGCACGTCTAGTCATTAAGGGCTACGAACATAAGGACTTCGGAGAAACATATGCCCCTGTCGGAAAACTCACCACCGTTCGGTATCTCATCCCTCTGGTCGGAAAACACGGATGGAACATCGATCATTTGGATGTAGTTACGGCATTTCTCAATCCCGAAGTCGACGACGATGACATCTATATGACCCTGCCCGAAGGCTGGCCGGAAGGCCTCAACGCATCTGCAATCGTTGTTCGACTAAAGAAAGCACTTTACGGCCTCAAACAAGCACCACGACTTTGGCACAACGACATTAACACCTCCTTGCTCTCTCTCGAGTTCACACAATCCTTGGCCGACCCCAACCTTTATCTCCGCAGCGATGGTATTCTAATGCTTCTGTACGTCGACGACATCTCAATGTTGTACCCGGAAGACGCTACCAAAGCCGTGATAGAAGTTAAGGCTAGGCTCTCAGAGAAATACAAAATCACCAATCTCGGCCCGGCACGCCAATTCCTGGGCATCGAAATCCACCATGAAGAAAACGGTACCGGCATCAGTCTTGGCCAGAAGGCTTTCATCACCACGATTCTCAAACGATTCAATATGCAGAATGCTCACGGTTTATCAACTCCAATGGATCCTAATGTGAAACTGGATCTGGCCGAGGATCGGGGTGAGAAGGAACTAAAAGACATCAAAGGCTACCAGGCAATTGTCGGCTCATTGATGTATGCGGCACTCGCAACTCGGCCCGATATCTTATTCGCAGTCGCTGCACTTTGCCGATACAATTCCCGTCCTTTCACCAGCCATCTGACCGCCGCCAAAAGAGTCCTCCAGTATCTCAAATCCACCGCCGACTTTCGACTGCACTTCAGTAGCAGCAGCAATGGCAGCAATGATCAGCTCACTGTCTACACGGACTCGGATTGGGCCAATGATAGTGCCGACCGCAAGTCACAAGGCGGCCATGTCTTTCTTCTCAGCAACGGAGCTGTCTCGTGGCAATCGCGAAAGCAAGATCTCATTGCTATGTCAACTCTCGAAGCCGAATACATCGCTTGCTCCGAAGGCTCCCGTGAAGCGAAATGGCTCCTCCAGCTCCACCGAGATATACACGGCAAAGACGCATCACCGCTCCCGATCAATTGCGACAATCAAGGCGCACTTAGTCATATCACAACCGGGATCATAAAGGCTCGCACGAAGCACATCGACGTTTGCTATCACAATAGTTGAGATCTCCATGCCCGCAAGATAGTTGACTACTCCTACGTACATACGAACGATAATATAGCAGATATACTAACCAAGGCCTTGACGAAGGATAAGCATGAGAAATTCACAAAGGAGATGGGATTATGGTAATAAAGGTCGATTTAAGGTTGGATTTAAGGTTGTTTCGCTTGGGTACACAGATTTCTTTTCTATGGATGGCCATCCTCAGGCTACGGTAGTACTCTTTCCCTGCTCACGATCGCAGGGTTTCAAGGAGGCTACTATGAGATTCACTTTGTTTCATTTCATTTTGTTTCTTGCTTCACGAAGTATAGCAAGAGGGGGAAGTATTGCATATACAGGTCTCAGCCGGAGATGAGCCTCGTATGGCCGGAGACGGTGTCTTGTATGGCCGGAGATGACGGAGCGGAGACGGAGATGGAGACGGAGACGGAGCGGAGCGGAGACGGTGATGTCTCGTATGTCCGGAGATGACTTTCGACTCTGATACTGGCTTATGGCATTCAGCCGTACTTGTACTCTCATACATATATGGCCTTATGGCCCTCTTAGATAAAATACAATTAAGCTTCTCCAGCATCACTATTTGAACACCATGCTCACCCTTTGCTGCTCAAACTAAAACTCCCCGAAAGCCCAGAGCCGTTAGCAGACTAGCGCGCGATGCATTACATCTTGTCACTCGTCAAACACCTTCTTCTCTAAAGCTCAAGTCTCTCATAGGTCAGCTGGGAAGGTCTGCCCAGGGGGCACTTGCAGACAAAGAATTAGGGGAGGAAATGGTGAGATTTCTTCGTTCTGGGGCCAAAGATACCACTGCAGTTGCAGCTAAAGATCGACGCCATCTTGGTAAAGCTCGTGTGTATACTGCTGAGGATGTGGTGCAGCTCAGAGAAGAGAGAGAGAGGATTGATCAAGAAAAAGCGGCCAAAATCATAAAGCGCCAGGATAAGGCTGCAGCTAAAGCAGCACCAGTAGGAAAGGGTCTCAAAGGGTCTAAACATGCGGAAAAGCAGGGTGTAGGCTCAAAGAAGGTGGATACAAATTGTCTTAGTGATTGGGAGGATGAGGAAGAAGATATCACAGATGGAGGGGGGTGGGATGATGAGAAAAGCGAGGGGGAGGAGGGCTCTGTTATATATGTTCGAAGTATGCAGAGCCCAGTTGATGCCCTAGAGGATGGAAACAGTGGAGAAGAGGTCAATAGTCAACCTCCAGTAGTTACAAGGTCAGGGAGAGTGGTTAAGACCGGTCATTTGACTTAATAAATGTCACCTGCGGGTGGTCGGTTTCCCGGTCGTGGGCAGTTTCCCGGTAAAATACGTTAAGCGAGCCAATCACTTTGCTGGACTTGGACGTAAGCAATTTGATTGGTCGAGGGGCCTGGCTGATATTGCCACCGAACGAGTGTAACGTTAATCTTACCTTGGAACGAGAGGGTCTGATTGCCGGTATGCATACTAAATTCAATGAGATGGAGAGTATGTTGGATGCATTGCATCAGGAATCGATGGCAATGGAGAAGTAGACCCATGAGAATGTACTACTAGATATATATATTTGAAGTTTTACCCCCGGCCTACAGTTACCTGTAGTCCAACTGCGGGCTTTTCGGCCCATGGTTTACCCAGGCGCCTGCAGTTTCCACCTGCTGAAAGCCTGCCATGTGTGGGCCGCACAAATGGCCCGGCCCACCAGGCCGGCGATGTGTGGGCCCGGCCAGGCTTACCCCTGAAACTGGCCCGCCTGGCCCATCAGGATCACTGGGTGTAAAGGTAACTGCAAGAGTATATGTTGCAAGTGTTTCAACGCACAAACCAAGTGCACACTTCATTGCCATGGCCGAGAGGTGTTGTTGTTGTTGTTTAATCATACTGTATGCACTCTAGTTAGAGTATGACAGGACCTAATACCCCCTCCGCCTGCGGGCGAGCCGGCTAGATGGCGGAGCTCCCCCCTCGCTACCCTTCATCCCCGCTGACATATGGAAGTTGAGAGATAGAAAGAAAGAAAATGACAATAACCTGACCAGAAGGAGAGGAAAGAAAAGAAACGAAAAAAAAACCGGATATAAATTCCACCGCCGCCGCCCCCCGCGCCTGAGTCAGACTCTGCGCCTGCTCCTGCTCCGTGCCGTCATTCATTTGGGCGGGAACTTCCCGACTTCAGTAGCCGCCAGGAAGTCCATCACCGCTTTGTCGCACTCTTCTATGGAAAACAGCTCAGAGATCTGCACGTGTCGGCATCTGCCCGCTTTTCAGCCCGTCGCCTTTCCCACCGCCTTCCAAAGTGCTTTCTGCTGGTCTCCCCATCGGCTGCAGTGGCGGAAGAGGTGCCCCCGCGTCTGGGCCGCCGTCCTGCCTCCACCGCCTCACCACCAGCATTTGTCGTCCTCTCGATGGCCGAACTGTTTTAGGTAGACTCCAGTAGGTGCATGCCTGCACTGTAGTCTGTAGAACCTGGTGGCCAGCGACTTCACGCTTGTCATCGGAACAGGGCTCTTGGTCCCCGTCTTGGCCTTGAGCCTGTAACTGAAGTGTTTGCTGCACTTGTCGGCCTCCCACTTTGCCTTGGCTGCTGACCTTCCTTTGGAGATTCGTCTAGCTCTGTTCGAGGCCGAGGTGTATGGCCGCACTATCACCGTGTCTCCGCTGGCATCCCGGGCCAGGTTTGCCTGACGGTCCGCCTCTTCATTTCCAGGGATGCCGGAGTGTCCCGGGACCTAGTGAATCTCAGTTGCGATGCCGTGGGCGAGGAGAGTCTGCGCTCTTCGATTGATCCCCCTCGCTAGTTGCGACCCCGGGTCCGGCTCTAGGTGTGCCGCTCGTCGAATTGCGGTTTGTGAGTCGCTAAAGACTGCCACCGTCTTCACTCCATGCCTTTGCAATGTTTCTCTCTTCTCGATCGTCACATCAAGCGCAAGTCCAATCGCCCACAGCTCTGCGTCGAAGACCTCCATGCGCCCCGTGCCCAGATAGCTGTGGCGGGACCTCCATTGATTCCCATGTTTGCTCACTGCTGCGGCTCCCACTCAGCCATCGTCTGAGCGTGATCCATCTCTCCACCACATCCAGACCCCTGCTCCGATTTTAGCTGCTTTCTCTCTTGCCCAGCGCTGAGCGGTTCAATTGGCAGCAGTGGTGTCGTCCAGTATGGTGGTCCTGACTACTGATTGTTTGTTGTCTTTGTTTTATTTATACTGTATGCACTCTACATAGAGCATGAGAGGACCATATACCCCCTCCGCCTCCGGGCGATCCGGCTGGATGGCGGAGATCCCCCCCCCGCTACCCTGTTTTTTTGTTTGAATCATACTGTATTCGGCCGCTTGCGGCCATGACATAATCTAACCTTTTCCAAGATACTTCTCCAGTGTGACCGCCAGGTGTCCCTTCTTGTCTCTTTGAGCAAAGTCGTATCATCCCTTTCTCCTTCTCCCCTTCTTCAACTCAACACGTCTTAACATCTTTCCACCCTCCTCATTCCCTGTGTGACACCGGGAGTGTCACTCCAGGTTTACCCGGTCAAAGCAGTATCCGTACTTAATTCGGGACTGCTTCGGAGGTAGGTTGGGAGCTTCACTCGGGATGTGGAAATCACTAAAAGGTTCTGAACGAAAAGAATAGGCTTTCTAAATGCGTATATTGTTAAGGCTTGTTCTCCTCGCTGAGAAGGTTGATTGTGATGATTATGCCTTTCTACTCTCGAAGAACTCAGAGGTCTTTATACCTCTTTCTTCGCTTTCTAACAAATACTTCTAACTACGCTTTTCTCTAGAGCTCCTGTACCTAACCTCCGAACCAATTTCCCTCGCAACTACTGCAGGCCTCCATCTCCCGATCCTTGTATCGTCTTTACCTTCGTTAGATTATACTCGGACCATTGGTATCCTATATGACATCAGCCCCGCGACTTCTGCCTTCGGACCAGTGGTATCCTTTCTTTCTAGCGACCTCCAGGCGAATAGTCTTCGTTCGATAGAGAGTAGCTTCGTTGTTCGGAGCGGTGCATTCTCTAGCTTCGGTGGAGAGTAGCTTCGCTGTTCGGGGCGGTGTATTCTCTAGCTTCGTCTAGCAGAGAGTAGCGTCGCTTACTCGGAGCGGTGCTTTCTCTAGCTGCGTCTAGTAGAGAGTAGCGTCGCTTACTCGGAGCGGTGCTTTCTCTAGCTTCGTCTAGTAGAGAGTAGCGTCGCTTACTCGGAGCGGTGCTTTCTCTAGCTTTCGTTGTTTGGAGCGGTGCGTTCTCTAGCTTCACTCCTCGGAGCGGTAGCTTCGTTCGGTAGAGAGTAGCTTCGCTATTCGGAGCGGTGCTTTCTCTAGCTTCGCTATTGAAATAGTGATGCTAGAGAAGCTTAAATTATGTATTATCTAAGAGGGCCATAAGGCCATATATATATGAGAGTACAAGTACAGGCTGAATGCCATCAGCCAGTATCAGAGTCGACAGTCATCTCCGGACATACAAGACATCACCGTCTCCGCTCATCTCCGGCCATGCAAGACACCGTCTCTGGCCATACGAGGCTCATCTCCGGCTGAGACCTGTATATGCAATATTCGCTCTGCACTCCGAGACGAGTGATAGCCGATGACATCTCAATCGGGCACGTCGCGGGTGACCGTGTGTGTCCCCGCTCCGAGGGTATTATGCTAGGTATAACACTACCCCCTCCCTTAGAGAGCTCGTCTCTTAACGACCTTATTGCTCCTGGCCTTTTGGTGAAGTATGACCCTGCGCGCCCAAGTGAAGTGTTTTCGAAATTCACTAGGTTCGTGGGCCCGCACAGACCATTTCGCTTCGACCGCTTGCTGAGACATGCAAGCAAAGTCGACCAATCAAGTTGCTTGCGTCCAGTTGAGACATGGCAGCAAGCAGAATAGGCCAATCAGGTTGCTTGCGTCTTCTGCTTTCTTTTTCGTATGATGATCTGGAAAAATCGTGACCCGGCGTGCCCGTAAAACCATGTCCATCTTGATTCGGTAAAATATGACCCCTTGTGCCCAAATAACCCAATCCTTCGTCAGGTGTCTTGCTAGCCGTTAAAAACCCTTCGTGGGGAAAAGGTACTAGCTCAACTGTCTGATCCTATTATCTTTCGCTGCCTGAGGATTCCGTCTATGGTACTCCTTCAATAACCCTTTGTCATAGAAGTTCTCATACGGTTCCTCAGTCCATTCTGCTTCTTCTGGATATCCCTTCCACTTAACTAGGTATAAGACTCGTTTCCGTTTTTTGCTATACTGGCTGCCCATGACTTCCTCGACTTCGTAGATTGTTCCGTACTTGTAGCCCTCTACATCATAACCAAGCTCATTCTGCTGCTCACTGGCCGAGGCGAGCTCAGGTGGAGATCTAATGGTGTTGTTGGCGTGTCGATAAGGTTCGATAAGAGATACATGAAAAGCATTGTGAATACGCCATCGGCTTGGTAACTCAAGCTTAATCGCGGTGGGCGAGAGAACCTTCGAGACCTTGAAGGGTCCATGAAGCTTCGCATCTAATTTCTTAGATGGCCTTCTAGTTTTGAGGTTCTTCCCATTTAGCATAACTAGATCACCAACCGAATACTTCGGAGGTTCCTTAGCACGTTTATCATGGTACTTCCCCATTGTTTCCCGTGCTTGTTCTAAGCTCCTACGGCCAAGTGTATGCACGCTAGTCATCCAGTGAACGTAGTTCCTAGATGCCGGATTCTTCGCTTCTGCTTCGATGGGCCAATTGGTTCGAGGATCGAACCCAAAGTTTGCAAAGAATGGTGACATTCCCGTAGCGGTGGTGAGAGAGTTATTGTATGCGTACTCTGCCATCGGTAACATCTCAGACCAATTATCCTGCTCGTAGTTGCAGTAATTCCGCAGATAACATTCAAGCGTTTAGTTGACTCTTTCCGTTTGCCCATCCGTTTGAGGGTGGAATGGCGAAGACATCTTTAACCGAATGTCAAGAGCTTCTACCAACGAGGACCAAAACGTGGAGGTGAACCTATAGTCCCGATCTGACACTATGTTCGATGGTAGGCCATGAAATCTCCATACTTCTTTCAGGAAAATTCTGACCAAGTCCATAGCTTTCTTCTCACCGTCTTTCAACGGAATGAAGTGAGTAATTTTTGTGAAGCGGTCGACGATTACCCATACCGATGAGCATCCGTTTGACACTGGCAATTCGACAATGAAGTCCATGGAAATTGAATCCCATGGGCGGTAAGCTAATTCGAGTGGTTGTAAGAGTCCGTAGCGAGCATGACGAGCAGCTTTATTCCTTTGGCACTCAGGGCATGAGCGAACATAATCTTCAATGAATTTCTCCATTTCTGGCCAAAAGAAGTTTCGTCTGACCAGCTCGATTGTCTTGTCCTGCCCCATGTGACCAGCCACCTTCGAATCATGCTCCGCTTCCAGTATATCTTTCTTCAACTGCAGATCGTCCAGAATCCACAGTCTGCCTTTATAATAAAGAGTTTCGTTTTCGAACGAGATATCTGAGATAGGATTGCCTTCCATTGCTCGGACGTACTCTTCTTGCCATGCAGCATCGCTGTTAGCGGCGCTGACCACTGCTTCCAACAACTCTGAAGTAAACTTGACTACTGGAATTGCACTCAACATTGCAGAAGAAATCACAATACATTCGCCTCGTAACTCCATCGCCGTTACTTGTACTGTTTCTCCTTCAGAAGTTACCAACTGATCTGGTCTCAGAACGCGGTGGATTGGCTGATTTTCGTTTTCTTCGGCACTACCTCCCCCTTTTTAGGGCGGTACTCCGAACGCCTAGATAAAGCATCCGGTTTCCCATTTGCACTGCCTGGTCGGTGGAATATTTTAAAATCATATCCTGCCAATTCTTGAGCACAACAGGCTTGTCGCCGATTCAAGAGCTTCGTAGTCGTAAAGGATTCGAGATTCTTGTGATCGGTGAACACACTAATTGGATGAGCAGCCCCTTCGAGATAACGTCTCCATTCTTTGAACGCAGAAAGGATCGCGAGCATTTCCTTGTTGTGAATTTCGTAGTTAATCTCTGCCTTATCCATTTTCCTAGCGTGATAAGCAATGGGGTGCAGTCGTCCATCAATGACTTGGGAGAGAACTGCGCCAATTGCAAAATCGCTTGCGTCAGTTTCAATCACTACAGGCCAAACAGGCTCGAAATGCCGTAATATGGGTGCCTCCGTAAAGTACTTCTTGAGTGTATCGAAGGCAATCTGATTTCGCAAATTTGCATTCCAATCAAACTTTCCGTTTGTTTTCTTGGTTAGCTCCGTTAAGGGATGGCATATATTTGAAAATCCTTCGATGAAGCGTCGATAGAAGTTGGCGAACCCAAGGAAAGACTGGACGTCCTTGACAGACTCCGGAATCTCCCATTTGAGAATAGTGTCAATCTTGTCCTCGGACATGCTGACACCTTCTCCCGATATGACGTACCCAAGGAATTCAACTTGCTTCTGATGCCATTCGCATATATCAGGTGCTATAGCCAAGTTGTTTTCCTGTAATCGACGAAGGACTGCTCTAGTCAATCGTACATGCTCTTCTTCGTTTTCTGTATAGATGAGGATATCATCTATATAGACTACCACTCCATGATCGATTAGATCTCGCAAGATCTCGTTCATCATATCCTGGAATGTAGCTGGCGCGTTCGCCAATCCGAGGGGCATAACCAGGTATTCATAATGTCCATATCTCGTACGAAACGCTGTTTTCCATTCGTCTCCAGGTTTGATTCGAAAGAGGTTGTACCCTGCCTTCAAATCAATCTTGGTAAAAATTCTCGATCCAGCAACCCTGTCTCTGAGTTCATTCATAAGCAGCAATGGATATCGGTTCATCATTGTCACACGATTAAGACCTCTGTAATCCACGCACAAATGTAAACCTCTTCCGTGTGGCTTTGGAACGAAGAGTATGGGTGCACCTGCGGGTGACTTGCTTGGACGAATCTTCCCGGAATGAAGCATCTCTTTAAGATAATCTTTAAGGACCGAAAGCTCCTTCTCTGAGATCGCGTAGATGGGACCCCACGGAGGTTGTTCTCCATCCTTTAAGTCAATGGCATGATCATAGGATCGATGTGGCGGAAGAGCATTGGCAGTTTCTCCATTGTATATCATTTGAAATTCTCTATACTGCCATTGAATTCGCTCCACCCAATCAATCTCAATCTCATGCGCCTCACTGACATGCATTGAACCAATAACCCCGATCCATCAAGGGTCAGTTCCAAACTTCAAAATGGAATCGTCATATTCGATTGAGAACGAAGATACTGCTGCGTTTGTGCAATGTTGGTGGCAGTGTTTCGACGTAAACTGGAGCTTATCGTTTTCTTCTGTAACATCGCTGAGTGCTCCATGCTTGACGGTCCACTAGTAAGGTAACATGATGTCAGACGAATCCTCCATTGGGCCAATTTCGAAGGTTTCTTTGGTATAATGGGATTCATACCGTAGAGTAACGGGAAAGGTGTACTGCCAACCCGCTCCTTCTACTCTTTCTCCATTGAAGTTTTCAACTATCTTTGGTTCCGTTCGAGTCACTAATGGAACACCATGTGAATCGGGCCACGGCTTCGACATCATAGGTGTATCGCACCCAGTATCCAAGAGAACCCTTACAGGGACGTTCTTCTTGTCTCGAAAGCTTGCAAACATGCGTACTGTGGGTCTTGTACCTGTTTTCGGTTCAGGTGGGAGTGGTTGTTTTGGTTTCTTGCGTTCAGGTTGTGGTGCATTGGCCGCAGCCTTGCGTTATCGATGTTGTCGAGTGGAAGGCATGATGAACTGCCTTTCGACACAGCCCCGGCCGCAACGGGTCGTGGCAACTAAGATTCGTAAATTTGAGGTTGAAGTCAGATTCGATGGAAATTGCTTGTCACGCTTGGATTCTATATGACCTGCATATTTCGAGTACTGAACTCATCCTCAGGCATCCTTTCTTAAACAGCAGAACAGAAAGTTTTATTAATCGAAAAACCTACACGCAATACCAATGACCGCACTGGCAAGAAAACCCACAAGAGATATCTGTATCCCTAAATACAAAATATAGAGGTGTCTGTACCTCAAAATAACATAAGAAAGACCGCAATCTCATATAACAAAGGAAAGACAAAAGAAACTCGTTTCAGTAGTCAATCTCCATACCATCAGAGTCAACCTCATAAAGCACTTGAGAGCTAGAGGCTGCTGCTGGCGGTTTCGTAATTTGATCAGCCAGACTCCTGGGCTTGACCTTGGATGAAGAGGTGGTTATCTCTGGCGTCGAAGTTTCCACCTTAGCCTCTCTCTTTTTCTTGCTGGACGAAACTTTGATAGCATTCTTGCAGAAGACCCATCGATGCTCCATAGAACCGCAGCGTTTACATTCGTTATGCTTGGCTCTTGCTTCCAACAAAGATTCCGAAATGCCTTTCAGGGCTTCGCCCTTGTCCGTGTTGACAGGCTTAGGACCCTTCTTCTAAGTTCGAGGTTTCTTGGAGTCCGAACCCTTTTCAGGTTTCTTCTTTCCTTGATTCCCCTTATGATCACCATCAACATCATGCGTGCTCTTATTGTCCTTCTTATCATAGGGCTTGTGATCGTTGTGATGGTGCTTGTCCTTTTTTTGCAGGCGTCTCTCATAAGCGCGGCCAACATGTAGAAGCAGCAGTTCGTAATCTGCATCATCGTTCGGTGTAAGCTTCGAAAAGAATAGTCGATCCTTGATTTCCTCATTGAGACTGCTGTGCAGAGCTTCTCGCCATGCAATTCCGGATAAGCAGCCTTGGTAGTTCAAGGCTTCCATCCTTACGATGTAATTCTGAATGTCTCCCTTGTACTGCAAATTCTTCATTTTTCGGAGGGTTTCCTTTTCCTCCTCCGTGTCGATGAATTGCTCCTCCATGCTACTAACAAACGCTGTCCAGGTATCGACTTGAAAATTTTTTTTCATCTGGTCTTCGCGAATGTTGTTCCAAGCCAGTGCCTTTTCGCGCAAGATACTTCCAACGAAGATGTCTTATCGTCATCGTCGAAATAATTGTTCTTGAAGTACTTAAGATATCTCTCCACCCCGCGAATCCATTGGCAATAGGACTCTGTTCTGTCCGTCGGATCACATTTGAATTCCCCAGAAAGCTCAATCTTTTTCTTCCATCCTGGGTTCGGTGCTCTTGGTGGATGCGGAAGTGCTTGCGGAGGTGCTGGCGGTACCGAAGTTTGTTCACTGTAGTTCGTTCTTTCTGGCGGTGGGAGTGACGGAAGATCATATTCCCCACAATCAGAGGAGCTTGAGCTACTCGAGCTGGAGCTGGAAGACTCGGAGCCACTCGGTGGATCTCCTCGAACGCCTCCTGCGCCGTCTCCGTTGCCCTCGGGCCCCGGAGTCATAGCTTCTCTGATCCAAATTCCAGTGCCATCCTTAGTGGCATATCGAACGCGGAATCCCTCGCCATCGGGCTTGGTATCATCTTCTTTTGGTGTCAATACTGATCTAGCCAGGGAGCGAACTGATTTCTTCATTCTTTCATCCGAGAGCTTCGTTTGCAAGGCTCTAGTGAATTCTTTCAATTTCCGCTCGAAATCTTTTTTCATCCTTCGCTCCGACGCCTTCCTTTCCCTGTCTGCATCATCCGCGGTTTTCTGTGCTTCCTTCTGTGTATCTTGCAACTTCTTTGACTCTGCTCGAGCCTTGGCGTATAATCCAGACATTTTATCGCTATCCTCTTTTGCTTTGAGCTGGATGGTCGCGAGTTCTTGAGATTGAAGGTGCACTTGGAGGGCTAGACGTTCTTGGGATCGTTCCCTATTATCGAGCATAGTTGAGAGGGTGTTCCAGGGGTTTCCAGAGCGTTGAATCTGCTCACTGAGAGCAAATCGTAGCTCTTCTTAGGATTCGGTGGATTGGGCCTTCATCACAGCAAAGGCTGCTTGGACGTTAGCCGCAAATACTTGGGATTGGATGACTATATCGGAGTGCTTCGAAAATTGAGCCCTTTCCATCTTTTCCACTCCCAGGCAGATGGCATCGTATATCTCGTTCTGCCTAATGATGAGCCCTTCGTAAGTTTGGGCCAATTCTGGGAGGGGCGTTCATATCTCGAAATTCTTCTCCCTTGCTTCCTGAATGTTGTCGTCCATTCGTCCTAACTCCCCGTTGATTCCATCCAAAAGCTGAATAACCCAATCCGGAATATCGTTCTTCATAATGGGCTGGTATTGCATCACCTGCTTATACTTACCGCTGGATAGAATCAAACCATTTTCTCTTCTCACCACGGTGTAGGCTTCCTCCATCTGTGTATCCGATCTAGCTCCGCTTCCGGCCATTACCGTTGTACCAGAAAGCGTCCGTTCGATAGGTAAATAAGGTAACGAGCCTTAGCTTCTCGCTGTAGCTGCTTCGATGGCTCGTAGTCTGGATGTTCGGAGGTGTGCAACGAGTGTGGTGATTCCTGGAACCAAGAACGTGGGAATTGGTATAAAAACAAAGAGGGTACTGAATCCGATGAAAATGAGGAAATGTCCGCAGACAAAGATGGCATCAGGATCGTTTGATGTGTGTAGAAGTGGGTAGAAAAGAATGCCTTCCGCGGAAGCATTTCTTTGCTAACAATATAATGTGAGACCGGGAGTGTCACTCCAGGTTTACCCAGTCAAAGCAGTATCCATACTTAATTCGGGACTGCTTCGGAGGTAGGTTGGGAGCTTCACTCAGGATGTGGAAATCACTAAAAGGTTCTGAACGAAAAGAATAGGCTTTCTAAATATGTATATTGTTAAGGCTTGTTCTCCTCGCTGAGAAGGTTAATTGTGATGATTATGCCTTTCTACTCTCGAAGAACTCAGAGGTCTTTATACCTCTTTCTTCGCTTTCTAACAAATACTTCTAACTACGCTTTTCTCTAGAGCTCCCGTACCTAACCTCCGAACCAATCTCCCTCGCAACTACTGCAGGCCTCCATCTCCCGATCCTTGTATCGTCTTTACCTTCGTTAGATTATACTTGGACCATTGGTATCCTATATGACATCAGCCCCGCGACTTCTGCCTTCGGACCAGTGGTATCCTTTCTTTCTAGCGACCTCCAGGCGAATAGTCTTCGTTCGATAGAGACTAGCTTCGTTGTTCGGAGCGGTGCATTCTCTAGCTTCGGTGGAGAGTAGCTTCGCTGTTCGGGGCGGTGTATTCTCTAGCTTCGTGTAGCAGAGAGTAGCGTCGCTTATTCGGAGCGGTGCTTTCTCTAGCTGCGTCTAGTAGAGAGTAGTGTCGCTTGCTCAGAGCGGTGCTTTCTCTAGCTTCGTCTAGTAGAGAGTAGCGTCGCTTACTCGGAGCGGTGCTTTCTCTAGCTTTCGTTGTTTGGAGCGGTGCGTTCTCTAGCTTCACTCCTCGGAGCGGTAGCTTCGTTCGGAAGAGAGTAGCTTCGCTATTCGGAGCGGTGCTTTCTCTAGCTTCGCTCTGCACCCCGAGACAAGTGATAGCCGATGACATCTCAATCGGGCACGTCGCAGGTGACCGTGTGTGTCCCCGCTCCGAGGGTATTATGCTAGGTATAACACCCTGCCCGTCCCCTCCCTAAACCTCTGTACTTCTCCCAACATCAGTATCCGTCAAAAACTTCGACATTGCCTTTTCTGCTTCTTCCTTATCGAACACCTACGCCATCAGTACTCTGCCTTTCTCCTTCATCTTGCACTTCTTCCTCAACTTCTCCCAAAGAGTATCCTGTTGCCGCTTCCATTTCTTGCACCACTTGAACAAGTGGTCTACTGTCTGCGTCGAGTGTCCACACCACCAGCACTCTTTGCTTTCCTTCTTTTTAATGCGTTCCAGATAGACTCCTGTCAGTGCATGTCCCACTTTTAACTGGAGAAACCATCCCGCGACACTTTTCTTGGTTCTGCCCAACAGCTCGCTCATCCTCCTCTTTTTGTTCAGCCTGTACCCCCCTTCTTGCCATTGAACTTCGCCTTCCACTATTTTTCCGTTTCGGCCCACTTGGCTTCCGTGACTCTCCTCTGCACTTTCGCCATTGACCATCGCTTCTAACCTTCTGCAAGCTTTAGCGTGCCCTCCACTCTCTTCGCGGCTGCCTTTGCTTGTTCGTCAGCTTTTTCATTCCCCTCAACTCCTTCGTGAGACGGTACCCACCGGTACTCTACGTCCGCTCCCAATGCCACGATTTCGTTGTTCCATTGAATTGCGTTTTTCCCCATGTGCTGTCCAGGACCTAGCTTATCGTTCTGTACTCGCTGTATCGCAGTGACTGAGTCTGAGAAGATAACGACCTTCGAGTCTCCTGTTCTGGGTAACATCTCTGCTGCTCTTTGTAGGCCCCTTTCGATGGCGTACACTTCAGCGTCGAACACCTCTTTTTTCTTTCCCAGGTAATGCTGTTCTTCATCCCATTCTTCTCCTTCCCTCCATACCACGGCACACCCCACTCTTCCGTCTTCTAGTCTGGATCCATCCGTCCAAAGAATTAGGCCTTCGCTTGTTGTATGAGCGGCCTTCAGTGCTTCCTTCTTTCCCAGGATGTAGACTTTTGGGTATGCTTCTTGTGGGTGCTCCGGTAGAGAGTTCGTTTCTCTCTTCCCTTCAACCCCGATGTCTTTTCTCAGCCTTGTTGCCAACCTCGATTCTCCCCCCGCTACCCTGTGTCCTCGCTGACAAATGAAAGTAACAGTTGAAAATTGAGAGTTGAGAGATATAACTGAACTGAAGAGAAGGAAAAGAAGAAGGAGAAGGAAAGAACGGATATAAACCCCACCGACGCCCCCCCTCGCACCTGAGTCGGCCTCTGCACCTGCTCCCTACCGGGCCGTCATTCACTTAGGCGGGAACTTCCCGACCTCAGTAGCCGCCAGGAAGTTCATCACCGCCTGGTCGCACTCTCCAATGGAAAACAGCTCAGAGACCTGCACGTGTCCGCATCTGCCCGCTTTCTAGCCCGTTGCCATTCCCACCGCCTGCCAGAGGGCTTTCTGCTGGTTTCTCCACCGACTGCAATGGCGGAAGAGGAGCTCCCTCGTCTAGGTCGCTGTTCCTCCACACCACCATCACTTATCATCCTCTCGGTGGCTGAACCGTTTTAGATAGACTCCAGTGGGTGCATGGCCGCACTTTAGTCTATAGAACCTAGTAGCCAGCGACTTCACGCTTGTCATCGGAACAGGTCTCTTGGTCCCTGTCTTGCCCTTGAGTCTATAACTGAAGTGTTTGCTGCACTTGGCGGCCTCCCACTTTGCCTTGGCTACTGACCTCCCCTCGGAGATTCGTCTCGCTCTATTCGAGGCCGAGGTGCATCAGCAAAATGTATTTTAGTCACTGGAAGCCTCAAGGGGTGTCTGAGAGGATGTGGAGTGTAACTTAGATGCGTCAATTTTAGGAGAGTATTAGACCCTAGGAGGGCATTCCTGCCGGCCTTCAGAGTAACTGAGAGCGCCGACGACAAGCCTGGGAGCACCTGGCAGCGCCGGCGACATGTCTGGGAGCACCTCGAATCACAGTAGAGCAGTCTGGGAAACACAACATCTTCTTTGGGAACGCTGCTGGTGCACCTGGAAATCATAGCTACTGCTTACCGTTCAACGTTTTTTAAAACTCATGTATTCAGTTTGTATTCTCATCTATGTATCTATGTATCTTTATAGCTACCCATCTACACACGGTATATCTGGACTGGCTACAGGCGGTGCTTGAGAGCAATTCAAGGTGCGCCTGAAAATGACGATCGAGTGAACTCAGAGATACACTCCGAGGCCGTGATCGAGCGAGTTTGGAGATGCAATTGGAGATCGAGATTGAGTAATCTCAGAGATGCACTGGGAGGCCGTGATCGAGCGAGTTTGGAGATGCACTTAGAGGCCGAGGTCGAGTGAACTCAGAGATGCACTTTGAGGCCGTGATCGAGCGAGTTTGGAGATGCAATTGGAGACCGAGATTGAGTGAACTCAGAGATGCACTTGGAGGCCGTGATAGAGTGAGTTTGGAGATGCACTGGGAGGCCTTGATCGAGCGAGTTTGGAGATGCACTTGGAGGCCGTGATCGAGCGAGTTTGGAGATGCACTTGGAGGCCGTGATCGAGCGAGTTTGGAGATGCACTTGGAGGCCGAGGTCGAGTGAACTCAGAGATGCACTTTGAGGCCGTGATCGAGCGAGTTTGGAGATGCAATTGGAGACCGAGATTGAGTGAACTCAGAGATGCACTTGGAGGCCGTGATAGAGTGAGTTTGGAGATGCACTGGGAGGCCTTGATCGAGCGAGTTTGGAGATGCACTTGGAGGCCGTGATCAAGCAAGTTTGGAGATCACTTGGAGGCCATGATCGAGTGAACTCAGAGATGCACTCCGAGGCTGTGACCGAGCGAGTTTGGAGATGCACTTGTAGCAGGCTATGATCGAGTGAGATTGGAGGAGTACTTGGAGGTGGTCGATCTGGAGGCGGTCGATGGGTGGCGCGCCAGGTGCTGAGACTCTATTCATCGGTTAGTTAACTCGAAACCATGGGAAAGTGACGAGGTGACTTTACCTTGGAATCAACTGGCTGGTGGCGGTCGATCGGTAGGGAGGTACGCCGGAAGCTGAAGCTACATTCAGGGGTCAACTCGAAATTGTGAGAATGAATGGACGACAAACAATCTCAGGTGTATGCTGTACTCGGTGTATGCTGTACTCGGTGTATGCTGAACTCGGTGTATGCTGCACCCAGTGTTAACTCATGATGATGGCATTGAGAGATAGAGAGTGATTACTTAACTTTGTGTTCTTGCGATGATGATAGA
>WHVE01000865.1:0-50596 GCA_015178995.1 Trichophaea hybrida | reverse complement strand
GTAATAACTCACCAAAAGACATGTATGGATTTTCTCAGACAATCATGCTGCCATACGACGTCTCAATACTTTCAAACCCGCCCCTGGACAGTCCACTTCCCTGGCACTCTCCAACATCGCCAATAACCTCCATGCACTCAAAACTACTATCACAGTACAATGGGTTCCTGGCCATACAGATGTACCTGGAAACGAACTTGCCGATAAGTTGGCAAAACAGTCCACTGTGGAAAAACCACCTACCTACTATAACACCTCATTATCGTACCTCAAGAGGGTAACCCAAGCAGCAAAAATGCAGGAATGGGGGGATTGGTGGATGCGACATCCCGCGAAAGGAAAGACCTATATTGGAACATTTCGTACCAAACCAGACAATATTTTCAGAAGTGGCAACCGCCAGTTTGCATCTACTGTCACCCAACTACGAACTGGACATGGATACTTCCACAGTTACCTATACAAAATACCAACCAATGCTGTTGACTCTCCTCACTGCCCATGTCGCTATGGAGGTCCCCAGTCACCGGAACATCTTGTACTAAGATGCCCATTATACCAACGCGAAAGACAAACCATGCGGAAAGAGATTGGAGTTGTACACCCTCGATACCTCTGGAAGCATCTTCTTTATACCGACAAAGCAATGCAACCTTTGAAACATTTTCTGCATGACACACATATAGCTACTCGAAGATGGTACCTGGGCCAATTCCGTGATGATGAACACCTTGGGCAGGGTAACATCCGAATTGCAGGACAGTGAACTGTCAATGACAGGGTGGAGGAACATCAGAGTGAGAGTGGAGGGGATGATAGGGAGGATGATGATGAAAAGGAAGAAGAAGCAGAGAGTTGAGAGGAGGATGAAATTTGAACGGGGAAAGGAGGAGGAGGGTAAACTCCAGGGGGAGAACCCGCATGATATGCAGGACTAAGCCGAATGAGACTGACAGATATTGTATTATTGTATGAAGCGTGTTACAAACCGCTATGATTTATTTGAAATTTCTTTGTAACTAGAGCAGGGGTGATAGGGGACTGCGGAGCGGTGCTACCTAGCCAGGGGTTTTTCGTTTTTCCTTTGTTCGGTTTCATATGATGTTCTTGTTCTTGGTTATTTGTTTGTACCTCACCGGCCATAGCCTACGGGCTGCATGCTGTATGATGAATAAATAAATAAATAAATAAAAGAGCCTTTGGCCAATATTCGACATGTTTCTGCCAACTATAAGCACAATCTCGTCCTCCTGACAGCAGACGCCTGCCCTGTGGAATTGGTACTGGCCCACAAGGCTGCTATTGAAGAAACAGTTCGTTCAGTCGACACAACCGCACAAAATCTCAAAAAACAAGAAACTTGGATCCGAATGATGGTTCACTCCATTGACATTACAATGTTTCCTGAATGTGAAACAGGAATGAAATTATTGAAAGAAGATATTGAGATGAACAATAATCATATCAAGCTTACCACTCTACCACGATCTCTCAGGAAGCCAGAAACACGACCACACAAAAAAGCAACCACCATGGTTATTGCAGTCCGTACTGAACATGAAGCAAAACATATTCAAGACCATGGAGTACAAGTTGATGGCAGGACCCGCAAAGCCGACCGATATGTGGCATCCCGACCAACTGACCAATGTACTATCTGCCAACAATATGGCCATTCCCACATACGATGCTAACAATCAGCTATCTGCAATATATGTGCAGAACCTCACACCACCACCTCCCACTCATGCGGATCATGTCCCAGCATAGGCAAACAGTGTGTCCATGATGTTATCCAATGCATCAACTGCAAGGGTAATCACCGAGCCAACAATTCTAAATGCCCAACAATGACTGCCATACATGCTGAGGTACGAGCCAAGTTCATGAAAGACCACCCGACCATCACCCATGCCTAAACAACCTTCCTATTCACCCACCAAAATACGAATTATACAACACAACTGCAACCGTTCCTCCTTAGTCATCAATACTCTTGTTGACTTTGCAGTTGGAACGGCCGACCTTCTATTACTCCAAGAACCTGGATTCAACCCAGACAATACATTCATTACAACACACCCTGGATTTGAGCTACTTATACCACCTAAAAACTTAAGAAAACACAATAGGACAATTGCCTATGTGGCCAAAAACAACCCTGATATCAAATGCTCCCCACGTACCGACATTAGCCAGGATCCTGATATTCAAGTCCTTGAAATATCAACCCCCTCCATTGCACCAATCACAGTCGTCAATATTTACAATGAATATGAAGGCGTATCTAATCTCTACACTATTCCAAGAAGCTTCACCAAAATCCCATTGCCTGAACGATGCATTATTGCTGGTGATATGAATGCCCATCATACATGGTGGAATTCACAAATCAAACACCCAAACGCGCCGACGAACTTGTTCAGATCATGGAAACTATAACTTTTCCCTCCTGAATGAACCAGACACCCCAACATACTACTACCGAACTGGCAAAGGAACCTCTATTATCGACTTAGCCTTTACCTCACAAGCCATCCATGACTCGGTTACAAATTGGCCGTGGATGACAACGCATCAACTGATTCAGACCATGCAACAATACGTTTTGATATCTTGGCAGAATCTGAACTTTTACCACTGACTCCAACACGATAAGATACAACTGGAATAAGACAGATTGTGATTTATTCTCAAAACTCTCAATACACTCTCCCATGCCTACGAATGGTCTGGCAATACCTCCATGAACAACCAACCAATCAAACCTTGACAAATCAGCCGAACTACTCCGAGATATGATTCTAGATGCAGTCAAGGAATCTACCCCAGTTCTCCAGCTTACAACACAATCAAAACGCTGGTGGACACTCCAACTCAAAATCTCCAGAACACAGATGAACCGTGCCCAGAAGCAGGGAAGAAAACCCGCCTTGAAGTGATTACATCAAATTCAAAGCTGTTCGAAACCAATATTTCCGGGATATACGCACCTCCAAGACAACAATGTGGATTGAATTTTTAGCAAATGCACAAGGCACAGAGATATTTACTGCCCTCCATTATACCAAACCCAGGAAAACCCAACGGACACCACCTCTGTCATTCTCCAACACAACAGCTGTAACTTTTGAAGAAAAGGCAGTATTATTCCGTTCTACCATGTTCCCACCCCCACCAGTACCCCCTCCCCAACTGATATCACCAATCGACCGACCCTGCCATGGATTAATTTACCCCAACAGTAATCAAACAAGCATTATTACCTCTGCACCACGTAAAGCCCCGGGACCGACGGGCTTCCCTTTTACTGCCTCCGGCAAGCATACCTAGCAGCCACCGAACAATTCAACAGTCTCTTTGCTATACTTGGAACCACAGGATATCACCCTACCTGTTGGCGACAAGCAACGACTGTGATTATACCCAAACCTGGAAACCTGATTATTCAATACCTATGGCCTACCGACCTGTTGCCCTTCTCAATTGCCTTGGGAAGATCCTCGAAAAGTTGATGGCAAACCGAATTGCATACATGGCGAAAAATACAACCTGCTACACAAAGATCAAATAGGAGGACGAAGACAACGCTCTGCTATAGATGCTGCAATGGCACTCACCCATGAAATTGAACAAGGAAAACATGCAAAGGAAATCACCACTGCCCTTTTATGGATGTGAGTGGCGCATTCGACAATGTATCAAAGACCGTCTCTCCAAACTCTACGACAACTCGGGCTACCCGACCGCAATTCAATTATGGGTCGATCACTTCTTATCCGACTGTACAACAGCACTGGCATTTGATGGACAAAAGGCAGACCTCAGACCCGTCCGACAGGAATCCCTCAGCGATCGCCTGCATCCCCAATTCTCTTCCTCCTCCATCTCAGTCCTCTCTTCTACGAACTCGCAACCCATTACCCCAGCTCCTGGACCCAAGCTACATTGATGATGTTGCAATTGTTGTTCGAAGCAAATGAAAAGCCTATAATGCAAGATGCCTCGAGGCGGCTGCACGGACAGCTTTCAAATGGGCAGAAAACAATGCGGTACAGTTTGATGACGCAAAGTCAGAAATGATGCACTTCCACAATAAACGAAACGGTGATACCTCCGATGACAAAAGATCACACTACCCAACGGCACTACCATTTCCCCAGGCACAAAAGGCATTGGCCAGATGTGGTAAGGTGGATTGGTATTTGGTTTGACAGAAAATCAACTTCAAACACCATGTCATGCTGAAGGCGGCAAGCGGCAAAGGCCCTTGGAGCCCTCAAATCACTAGCCAATACAGAATCAGGACTACCCCCAGTGCAGTCCGCCAACTATACAATGCGTGTGTTGTACCTGTCTGCGACTTCGGAGCTGAAGTCTGGTGGATGGGCCAAGCAACATATCAACAGAAATTCGAAACAGTTCAAAATATGGCACTTCGGTGCATCCTTGGAGCCTTCCGCACATCCCCAACAATAGCGCTACACAATGAAGCAGCCCTGCCACCAGTAGCTGTTCGACTTAATCACATGCGAAGAAATATGCAATTCGAATACTTACGTTTCCCGAAATGCATCCAATCCGACAACGTTGTCCATTGACTTTCCCTCCATTTCATGAAACCCCAGAGTCTAGTAACACAACCGGACCGTGGATTTCATGGGACAGTATGCAACAAAATAACCGCAAATTTGAAACACGTCTTATCCAAACCTTATCAACCCTCAGTCCATGGATTTCCAACAGCTCGGAGATTGACACCTATTCAACCACAGCCTGTCCACCATGGATTGAAAGTAGAGTCAAAACCCAAATTAATTCTCGTTCAAAGGAAGAGGAAGCCAAAGCCCACGAAGCCCAGTATGCAATGTCAAAACAAGATGACCGCATTATTGTTGGTTATTGAGATGGATCTATGTTGAACGAAAACATTGGCGCAGGAACAGTAGTTGAAATAACAGGAGAAGACGTCATTGAAGCAACCTATCCAATGGGCCATCAACAGGAAGTTTATGATGCTGAATTACTTGGTATTCTTAAAGCTGCACAGAAATGCTTTCAGATCTGTCAACGTAATAACCTCACCAAAAGACATGTATGGATTTTCACAGACAATCAAGCTGCCATACAACGCCTCAATACTCTCAAACCCGCCCCTGGACAGTCCACTTCCCTGGCACTCTCCAACATCGCCAATAACCTCCATGAACTCAAAACTACTATCACAGTACAATGGGTTCCTGGCCATACAGATGTACCTGGAAACGAACTTGCCGATAAGTTGGCAAAAAAGTCCACTGTGGAAAAACCACCTACCTACTATAACACCTCATTATTGTACCTCAAGAGGGTAACCCGAGCAGCAAAAATGCAGGAATGGGGGGATTGGTGGATGAGACATCCCGCGAAAGGAAAGAACTATATTGGAACATTCCGTACCAAACCAGACAATATTTTCAGAAGTGGCAACCGCCAGTTTGCATCTACTGTCACCCAACTACGAACTGGACATGGCTACTTCTGCAGTTACCTATACAAAATACCAACCAATGCTGTTGACTCTCCTCACTGCCCATGTCGCTATGGAGGTCCCCAGTCACCGGAACATCTTGTACTAAGATGCCCTTTATACCAACGCGAAAGACAAACCATGCTGAAAGAGATTGGAGTTGTACACCCTCGATATCTCTGGAAGCATCTTCTGTATACCGACCAAGTAATGCAACCTTTGAAACATTTTCTGCACGACACACATATAGCTACTCGAAAATGATACCTGGGCCAATTCCGTGAGGATGAGCACCTTGGGCAGGGTAACATCCGAATTGCAGGACAGGGAACTGTCAACGATAGGGTGGAGGAACATCAGAGTGAGAGTGGAGGGGATGATGGGGAGGATGATGATGAAAAGGAAGGAGAAGCAGAGAGTTGAGAGGAGGATGAAATTTGAATGGGGAAGGGAGGAGGAGGGTAAACTCCAGGGGGAGAACCCGCATGATATGCAGGACCAAGCCGAATGGGACTGACAGATATTTTATTATTGTATGAAGCGTGTTACAAACCGCTATGATTTATTTGAAATTTCTTTGTAACTAGAGCAGGGGTGATAGGGGACTGCGGAGCGGTGCTACCTAGCCAGGGGTTTTTTGTTTTTCCTTTGTTCGGTTTCATTTGTTGTTCTTGTTCTTGTTTATTTGTTTGTACCTCACCGGCCATAGCCTACGGGCTGCATGCTGTATGATGAATAAATAAATAAATAAATAAAC
Source organism: Trichophaea hybrida (assembly GCA_015178995.1). Taxonomy (NCBI): domain Eukaryota; kingdom Fungi; phylum Ascomycota; class Pezizomycetes; order Pezizales; family Pyronemataceae; genus Trichophaea; species Trichophaea hybrida. The sequence goes on along the minus strand of WHVE01000865.1, from coordinate 44,330 downwards.
GGCGGCAGCAGGATCCTGAAGCAGCACGTCCTGCAGATTGATAGAGAGAACTATCGACCGCTAACTAAGATGATTCATTCCGGTTCGCCTATTACAGCTCTGGTTAGTCGAACCGAGCCTGCCGACTTGGTGCTGCTCGTGCTCGAACATGTCGAACAACTGAGCACGGCACCACACAACCCAGTGCTTAACGTTCAACGAAACGAAAACGAAAGCGTCAATCGTTCGAGTGCAGCTACTCTTATGGCAGGGTATTGGACACATTCGAGGTCCATTGAAGGCAGTGATTCCCTGGGGCAATGTTGAAGCCAAAACGGAATGCGACGCACCGGTATTCCAACGGTAAGAACACCGGTAGCTCTCGCGTATCCAGACCAATCCGTGTGGTTGGTCGGCTATGATAACAGGCGACATAGCAGATATCAGCAGCTCAGGCACTCCCCAAAACTCTGATGCAGAGCATGGGCTTTTGCATCTAGCTCAACCACGTCTGAGTCTGAATCTAGCCACCGCACAATGGTAAGCAGACCTGAAGCCCGAATACCCATTCATCTCACTAACAGATCCCTGAACTCATTGTACGGATTAGCAGCTCAGGTGCTCATCAACTTCAGTGTGAATGAACAGGTTGTCCCTTCGATATGAACCACTGTGTCACCTTCAGTTTCCTATAAGAAAAACAGGTTTTCCAGGTGCACCTGAGCTTTATTCGGACCTCTTCTTCTCAAATCACATTTGGATATATTCTCATCACCTATGGCCTTGCAACGTCCTAACCTTACCGCTTCTCAAGAGCGAGATTTTGAGCGCTCAGCAAGGACGGCCAGCCAAAAAGGTTCTCTACGCGTTCCCAGACATGTAAGGCCATATGAATCCCTAATTTGTATCAAGCTAACCTTCAGGGCCACCGGAATGAACTGGACGATGTCGAAGAAGAAGATGATGAACACCGAGAGCAGAACGACTATCCCACCACCGGTTCGGACTATGATGATGACGAGCTACTGTCAACTCATGAATGGAAGGAACGCAGTCGCAACACAGGCTCCAAAGGCCCGAAAAGGGCTCGCTCAGATACCGTCCAGGCGACTGACCGACTCCAAAGAAAGAAATCCAAATCAAACCTTGGGAGCACCAATGGAGACCGTTCTCGGTTGTCGACGCGCTCACAATCACCTCAAGGCACTCCGCCTCGATCTCCTATCCAAGATACGACGTTCCTTGTTCCAGTGAACCATGCCAGACGGCGGCCTGCAAGGAGTTGGGATTCCTTAGCTGCCCCTCCACCTATTGAAGGTGCGTCGGGGACGAAGAGCAACAAGGATAGCACGGTGCCACTCCATAACAAAGCAGCTTTCGATTTAGCAAGGGACTTCTTGAAATCTGTTCTGTATACTGAAAACCCCTGGCCGGCCTCTCAAGAGGACGAATTTGACATTTGTGATAAAGCATGGGATGAAGCCCTTGACGCCATGACCGTCCAACAGAGAGCTGTTGGCGCACTCAACGGCATGCAACACGTGTGGGAGCACCCCGGTGGACCCAGTGAGCACATCGATGCCCTGACACGTGGAATTGTGAGTTTCCGAAGTATTCTCCGGGTTTCAAAGTTTGATAATACTAATGATCAATGCAATACAGTTGCGGGGGAAAATCAGTGGTATGCGGGGTCGACTAGTCGCTACAGCGAGGCTTATGGTGACTTCACTGTACTCGTTGAAGATAGAAGAGAAGCTTCTATGTCTACAGCAGGTTGCCACTTTGCTGAATGATGACTCTTGGATTGGGAAATGGGAAGATGTCACGAACGGTACGAAGGAAGTCCGGTGGTTTGTGAGAAGCGAGCCCGCCGCGCTGATCTTTGCTCACTTCTTCGCATCCATCACCTACCTTGGCAGACAAGAGCATTGCCACAAATTTTGGGACAAGCGAGTGACTCCCCAACTGATTTGCTTGGCTGCGACCGCACTCAACTGCGCCTTGAGGGACTACGAGACAGGAACGAAGAGCGAACCCTCTCAGGACTTCCGCAGGGAGATATTCAGCCGTCAGTGTACCCCCTCGATCCTATAATTAATGGCTACTAACGTTTGATATAGCCTTGTACGATAGATGCCGGAGACACTGGAATTCCATTGGTCCTGGTCGCCAGGCGGCCATCATTGAGCATATGGGCAGCTATATGGACGCAAGAATTGCAAGCTCTGCCGAGCACTCGATCCGTTATGTAGCACCAGATACAGCAGGGGAGGAAACGGAGGACCTAGCAGCTGTGTTCAAGTGAGAGTCTGTTTCTCAGGGGTTGTGTTTCTCGGGGGTTGTGTTTCCCGGGCGTTGTGTTTCTTTTGTCAAGGTCGTGTTGAGGTGCTGCTAGGGCGCAGCGTGGATATATGTTGTTTTAGTTGATAGCAGCAGGCTGCAGTAGATGAATGCCAAAGATGTATGCGATGCTACAGGCGCATCTGAAAATGGGTGACACACCATGATTCCATCTGGAAATGAAGAAATAGATCCAGGTGCTCCTGAGTGATCCTAGAACGTACCGGAGCCCACAGACAGCTCAGAATCAGCCACGGATGACATTGCTGCGCTTCGGGAATCTCCCGGAGCTCCCTTAGTGGCATCCGAAGTGGTTACGGAGTACACTATTGTGATACAGGAATATCCCGGAGCACCCTTAGAGGCATTAGAAGTGGCTACGGAGTACACTTTTGCGATACAGGAATCTCCCGGAGCAGCTTCAAGGCCTCCGGGAGAACAAGTGAGTGTGCTGAGGCTGCATTCACCGGTCCCGGAGGACACCTGGAGGGTCTGCAGAGTGCGTCATTCAAAATCAACCTCTGCAACCTCTGGAGGGTCCCGGGGCTTCCGGGACCGGACGATTGACTTTGCTGATTCGATGACGACAAGATCACCCTACCCAATGGCACTACCATTCCCCACGGCACAAGAGGCATCGGCCCAGATGTGGTATGGTGGATTGGTATTTGGTTTAACAGAAAAATCAACTGCACACACTATGTGATGCAGAAGGCCGCAAGCGGCAAAAGAGCCCTTGGAGCCCTCATATCACTAGCCAATACAGAATCAGGACTAACCCCCAGTGCAGTCCGCCAACTATTGAATGCGTGTGTTATACCTGTCTGCGACATCGGAGCTGATATCTGGTGGATGGGGCAAGCAACATATCAAGAGGAATTTGAAACAGTTCAAAATATGGCACTTCGGTGCATCCTTGGAGCATTCCGCACATCCCCAACCATAGCGCTACACAATGCAGCAGCCCTGCCACCATTAGCTGTGCGACTTGATCACGTGTGATGAACATATGCATTTCGAATACTTACGTTTCCCAAAATGAATCCAATCCGATAACGTTGTCCATTGACTTTCCCTCCATTTCAAGAAACCCCAGAGTCTAGTAACACAACCGGACCCTGGATTTCATAGGACAGTATGCAACAAAATGACCGCAAATTTGACACACGTCTTATCCAAACCTTATCAACCCTCAGTCCATGGATTTCCAACAGCTCAGAGATTGAAACCTATTCAACCACAGCCTTTTAACCATGGCGTGAAAGTACAGTCAAAACACAAATCAATCCCCGTTCAAAGAAAGAGGAAGCCAAATCCCACGAAGCCCAGTATGCAATGTTGAAACAAGATGAGCACAATAGTGTTTGTTATTCAGATGGATCTATGTTGAACAAAAACAATGGCACAGGAACAGTAGTTGAAATGACAGGAGAAGATATCATTGAAGCAACCTACCCAATGGGCCACCAACAGGAAATTTATGATGCTGAATTACTTGCTATTCCTAAAGCTGCACAAAATGCTTTCAGATCTGTCAACGTAATAACCTCACCTAAAGACATATATGGATTTTCACAGACAATCAAGCTGCCATACGACGTCTCAATAATCTCAAACCCCCCCTGGACAGTCCACTTCCCTGACACTCTCCAACATCGCCAATATCTTCCATGCACTCAAAACTACTATCACAGTACACTTGGTTCCAGGCCATACAGATGTACTTGGAAATGAACTTGCGGATAAGTTGGCAAAAAAGTCCACTGTGGAAAAACCACCTACCTACTATCACATACTATTTTAGTACCTCAAGAGGGTAACTCGAGCAGCAAAAATGCAGGAATGGGGGGATTGATGGATACGACATCCTGCGGAATTTATTTATTTATTTATTTATTCATCATACAGCATGCAGCCCGTAGGCTATGGCCGGTGAGGTACAAACAAATAACCAAGAACAAGAACATCATATGAAACCGAACAAAGGAAAAACGAAAAACCCCTGGCTAGGTAGCACCGCTCCGCAGTCCCCTATCACCCCTGCTCTAGTTACAAAGAAATTTCAAATAAATCATAGCGGTTTGTAACACGCTTCATACAATAATAAAATATCTGTCAGTCTCATTCGGCTTGGTCCTGCATATCATGCGGGTTCTCCCCCTGGAGTTTACCCTCCTCCTCCCTTCCCCGTTCAAATTTCATCCTCCTCTCAACTCTCTGCTTCTCCTTCCTTTTCATCATCATCCTCCCTATCATCCCCTCCACTCTCACTCTGATGTTCCTCCACCCTGTCGTTGACAGTTCCCTGTCCTGCAATTCGGATGTTACCCTGCCCAAGGTGTTCATCATCACGGAATTGGCCCAGGTACCATCTTCGAGTAGCTATATGTGTGTCGTGCAGAAAATGTTTCAAAGGTTGCATTGCTTTGTCGGTATAAAGAAGATGCTTCCAGAGGTATCGAGGGTGTACAACTCCAATCTCTTTCCGCATGGTTTGTCTTTCGCGTTGGTATAAAGGGCATCTTAGTACAAGATGTTCCGGTGACTGGGGACCTCCATAGCGACATGGGCAGTGAGGAGAGTCAACAGCATTGGTTGGTATTTTGTATAGGTAACTGCGGAAGTATCCATGTCCAGTTCGTAGTTGGGTGACAGTAGATGCAAACTGGCGGTTGCCACTTCTGAAAATATTGTCTGGTTTGGTACGAAATGTTCCAATATAGGTCTTTCCTTTCGCGGGATGTCGCATCCACCAATCCCCCCATTCCTGCATTTTTGCTGCTTGGGTTACCCTCTTGAGGTACGATAATGAGGTGTTATAGTAGGTAGGTGGTTTTTCCACAGTGGACTGTTTTGCCAACTTATCGGCAAGTTCGTTTCCAGGTACATCTGTATGGCCAGGAACCCATTGTACTGTGATAGTAGTTTTGAGTGCATGGAGGTTATTGGCGATGTTGGAGAGTGCCAGGGAAGTGGACTGTCCAGGGGCGGGTTTGAAAGTATTGAGACGTCGTATGGCAGCTTGATTGTCTGAGAAAATCCATACATGTCTTTTGGTGAGGTTATTACGTTGACAGATCTGAAAGCATTTCTGTGCAGCTTTAAGAATACCAAGTAATTCAGCGTCATAAACTTCCTGTTGATGGCCCATTGGATAGGTTGCTTCAATGACATCTTCTCCTGTCATTTCAACTACTGTTCCTGCGCCAATGTTTTCGTTCAACATAGATCCATCTGAATAACAAACAATATTGCGGTCATCTTGTTTCAACATTGCATACTGGGCTTCGTGGGCTTTGGCTTCCTCTTCCTTTGAATGAGGATTAATTTGTGTTTTGACTCTACTTTCAATCCATGGTGGACAGGCTGTGGTTGAATAGGTTTCAATCTCCGAGCTGTTGGAAATCCATGGACTGAGGGTTGATAAGGTTTGGATAAGACGTGTTTCAAATTTGCGGTTATTTTGTTGCATACTGTCCCATGAAATCCAGGGTCCGGTTGTGTTACTAGACTCTGGGGTTTCATGAAATGGAGGGAAAGTCAATGGACAACGTTGTCGGATTGGATGTATTTCGGGAAACGTAAGTATTCGAATTGCATATTTTCTTCGCATGTGATTAAGTCGAACAGCTACTGGTGGCAGGGCTGCTTCATTGTGTAGTGCTATTGTTGGGGATGTGCGGAAGGCTCCAAGGATGCCCCGAAGTGCCATATTTTGAACTGTTTCGAATTTCTGTTGATATGTTGCTTGGCCCATCCACCAGACTTCAGCTCCGAAGTCGCAGACAGGTACAACACATGCATTGTATAGTTGGCGGACTGCACTGGGGGTTAGTCCTGATTCTGTATTGGCTAGTGATTTGAGGGCTCCAAGGGCTCTTTTGCCGCTTGCCGCCTTCAGCATGACATGGTGTTTGAAGTTGATTTTTCTGTCAAACCAAATACCAATCCACCTTACCACATCGGGGCCAATGCCTTTTGTGCCGGGGGAAATGGTAGTGCCATTGGGTAGGGTGATCTTTTCGTCATCGGAGGTATCACCGTTTCGTTTATTGTGGAAGTGCATCATTTCTGACTTTGAGTCATCAAATCGTACCGCATTGTTTTCTGCCCATTTGAAAGCTGTCCGTGCAGCCGCCTCGAGGTATCTTGCATTATAGGCTTTTGATTTGCTTCGAACAACAATTGCAACATCATCAATGTAGCTTGGAGTCCAGGAGCTGGGGTAATGGGTTGTGAGTTCGTAGAAGAGAGGACTGAGATAGAGGAGGAAGAGAATTGGGGATGCAGGTGATCCCTGAGGGATTCCTGTCCGGACGGGGCTGAGGTCTTCCTTTTGTCCATCAAATGCCAGTGCTGTTGTACGGTCGGATAGGAAGTGGTCGACCCATAATTGAATTGTGGTCGGGTAGCCCAGTTGTCGTAGTGTTTGGAGGAGACGGTCCTTGGATACATTGTCGAATGCGCCACTCACATCCATAAAGAGGGCAGTGGTGATTTCCTTTGCATGTTTTCCTTGTTCAATTTCATGTGTAAGTGCCATTGCAGCATCTATAGCAGAGCGTTGTCTTCGTCCTCCTATTTGATCTTTGTGTAGCAGGTTGTATTTTTCAGCCATGTATGCAATTCGGTTTGCCATCAACTTTTCGAGGATCTTCCCAAGGCAATTGAGAAGGGCAACAGGTCGGTAGGCCTTAGGTATTGAATAATCAGGTTTTCCAGGTTTGGGTATAATCACAGTTGTTGCTTGTCGCCAACAGGTAGGGTGATATCCAGTGGTTCCAAGTATAGCAAAGAGACTGTTGAATTGTTTGGTGGCAGCTAGGTATGCTTGCCGGAGGCAGTAAAAGGGAAGCCCATCGGGTCCCGGGGCTTTACGTGGTGCAGAGGTAAAAATTGCTTGTTTGATTTCTGTTGGGGTAAATGTAACCCATGGCAGGGTTGGTCGATTGGTGATATCAGTTGGGGAGGGGGCTACTGGTGGGGGTGGGAACATGGTAGAACGGAATAATACTGCCTTTTCTTCAAAAGTTACAGCTGTTGTGTTGGAGAATGACAGGGGTGGTGTCCGTTGGGTTTTCCTGGGTTTGGTATAACGGAGGGCGGTAAATATCTCTGTGCCTTGCGCATTTGCTAAAAATTCAATCCACATTGTTGTCTTGGAGGTGCGGATATCCCGGAAATATTGGTTTCGAACAGCTTTGAATTTGGTGTGATCACTTTCAAGGCGGGTTTTCTTCCACTGCTTCTGGGCACGGTTCATCTGTGTTCGGGAGATTTTGAGTTGGGGTGTCCACCAGCGTTTTGAATGTGTTGTAAGCTGGAGAACTGGGGTAGATTCCTTGACTGCATCAAGAATCATATCTCGGAGTAGTTCGGCTGATTTGTCAAGGTTTGATTCGGTTGGTTGTTCATGGAGGTATTGCCAGACCATTCGTGAGGCATGGGAGAGTGTATTGAGGGTTTTTGAGAATAAATCCCAATCTGTCTTATTCCAGTTGTATCTTATCGTGTTGGAGTCAGTGGTAACAAGTTCAGATTCTGCCAAGATATCAAAACGTATTGTTGCATGGTCTGAACCAGTTGATGCGTTGTCATCCACGGCCCAATTTGTAACCGAGTCATGGATGGCTTGTGAGGTAAAGGCTAAGTCGATAATAGAGGTTCCTTTGCCATTTCGGTAGTAGTATGTTGGGGTGTCTGGTTCATTGAGGAGGGAAAAGTTATTGGTTTCCATGATCTGAACAAGTTCGTCGGCGCGTTTGGGTGTTTTGATTTGTGAATTCCACCATGTATGATGGGCATTCATATCACCAGCAATAATGCATCGTTCAGGCAATGGGATTTTGGTGAAGCTTCTTGGAATGGTGTAGAGATTAGATACGCCTTCATGTTCATTGTAAATATTGAAGACTGTGATTGGTGCAATTGAGGGGGTTGATATTTCAAGGACTTGAATATCAGGATCCTGGCTGATGTCGGTACGTGGGGAGCATTTGATATATGGGTTGTTTTTGGCCACATAGGCAATTGTCCTATTGTGTTTTCTTAAGTTTTTAGGTGGTATCAGTAGCTCAAATCCAGGGTGTGTTGTAATGAATGTATTGTCTGGGTTGAATCCAGGTTCTTGGAGTAAAAGAAGGTCGGCCGTTCCAACTGCAAAGTCAAGAAGGGTATTGATGACTAAGGAGGAACGGTTGCAGTTATGTTGTATAATTCGAATTTTGGTGGGTGAATAGGAAGGTTGTTTAGGCATGGGTGATGGTCGGGTGGTCTTTCATGAACTTGGCTCGTACCTCAGCACGTATGGCAGTAATTGTTGGGCATTTAGAATCGTTGGCCCGGTGATTACCCTTGCAGTTGATGCATTGGATAACATCATGGATGCACTGTTTGCCTATGCTGGGACATGATCCGCATGAGTGGGAGGTGGTGGTGTGAGGTTCTGCCATATATTGCAGATAGCTGATTGTTTGCATCGTAGGTAGGAATGGCCATATTGTTGGCAGTTCGTACATTGGTCGGTTGGTCGGGATGCCACATATCGGTCGGCTTTGCGGGTCCTGCCATCTACTTGTACCCCATGGTCTTGAATAAGTTGTGCTTCATGTTCAGTACGGACTGCGATAACCATGGTGGTTGCCTTTTTGTGTGGTCGTGTTTCTGGCTTCGTAAGAGATCGTGGTAGAGTGGTAAGCTTGATATGATTATTGTTCATCTCAATATCTTCTTTCAATAATTTCATTCCTGTTTCACATTCAGGAAACATTGTAATGTCAATGGAGTGGACCATCATTCGGATCCAGGTTTCTTGTTTTTTGAGATTTTGTGCTGTTGTATCAACTGAACGAACTGTTTCTTCAATAGCAGCCTTATGGGCTAGTACCAAATCCACAGGGCACGCATCTGCTGTCAGGAGGACAAGATTGTGCTTGTAGTTGGCAGAAACATGTCCAATATTGGCCAAAGGGTCTGCGTGGCATCGCCGGAGGGTGGCGTTGATCGCAAGCTTCAGTTGTGTAAGATCCGCAGTTACTGGTTGATCACTGTGTCGGGTAATTACTAGTGTGCGTTGTTTTTTGGAAAGAGGACGGGGATTGAGAGTACGCCCATTCTTATCTTTGGGTGGGTCTTTCTTTGCGCATGCGGATGCAATTGCTGACCAGAGTGTGGGTTTGGGGGAGGTCCCTTCTGGGATGGCTGGAGTTAGTAGGTCTGTTGGTGCTGGTGGTGCATCTTTCTTTGATGCTTGGATTTGTACAAGGTATTCAACTCGGTGTCCAAGGGTTGCAATGGTATTGAGGGAATTTCGTGTTTGGTTTCCATTGAGGCTAACCGGGTTGCCAGTTTTCGGTTTTGGGTGGTGAGACGTTTGTTGATTTTGAGAATATCCTTGTGGAGTGGTTCAAGGATGGCTTTGAATACCTGATGAATTCTATCTTCATCTTCGTCATTTGCATTCAGCAGGTTGGTGGATGGGTCCTGAAAGTCTTCATCTTCAGAATCGTCATCATCGTCAGAACATTCGTCGTTGGCTTCAGTATCCCCTGGGGCATCTCCAAGTTCTAGATCTGCACTATCAGGGTTTCCGAGATGGTCTTGGTTGGTTGGTTGTTGAGGTGGGGAAGATGGTTGTAGTTGTTCAGAGGGTGTCCTGGGATGGATATTACCAATGGCCATACGGGTGCTTGAACGTGTACGAGGGGCATTGAGTGACGGGTATGGTGAGGTAGCTGGCAGTCGGCGAGAACTTGCCTGCTTGCCTTTCCTTCCTCGTTTGGATATATGGCCTGTCAGAGTGGTGTGTGATACAGCTGGGGCATCGATTGCAGAGAGTGGGTCTGAACTGGGGTTTGGATAAAGGTGCATTCCATAAGTACTGGAAGTCCCAGGTGGGGGTGTTGGTGGTATTGGGGAAGTCATTGAAGACTTTAGAGGGGTTATAAGGTGCTAAATATGTTAAAGAAATATAAATTTTCTAGGTATTATAAATATGTATAAATCCGACGTTTGAGTGTTGATATAAGTGGCCTCGGTACCACCTATTCCCTGAGGGGGTTAGAGCTTCACCTCTTTTGTCCTAGCAAGGTGTTGGAGCCTTGTACCAGAGCCTTTGCCTTCTCACAGCAGATACAGAGACACCCGTAGCGACAAGAAAACCTCTAGGAGGCCTGCTATGTGATGGGGCTGTAAAACCACTGCAAGAAAGGAAGTGCAACTTAACTCTGGAGGATCCACCCAAAGACTCAGGGGGTCAATGGCGGCAAAGTAGCCGGACGTTGTCGCCTACACCCTGGTAGGTCTGCTGGGCCCCGGTGGCCAATATGTTCCAATGGGGGGGAGTGGGAAAAAGCGAATAATGCGAAATATGCGAAAATGTCGAAAATTGAGCGTTGTGGAGTCAATTTTTGTCCGATCAAGTTGTGCTTTCGGCAGGGTAGACCTGTGTGTGTGTGCAAGCTGTGTTCTTAAGGGCGTTCGAAACGATCAAAAACTCGTGGAAAAACGATGGAATTCGAAATTGTGTTTTTGACTTCGAGAATTTTTGGCCCAGGCAGTCTGGGGCTTGTAAGTAGGTGTAGATGATTCGTTCTAAAGGCTTTTGAGTGCGCTGAATCGATTGCCGTTGTCTGTTTTTGATTTGGAGTTGATTCCACTGAGGTAGAGGGGGGTAGGAGCGAAAAAGCGACTTTTCGAGGATTTTTGGCCCAGACAGTCAGGGGCTTGTAGGCAGGTGTTGATGGTTCGTTCTAAGGGCTTCTGGGGCCGCTGGATCAATTGCCGTTGTCCGATTCTGATTTGGAGATGATTCCACTGAGATAGAGGGGGGGTAGAAGCGAAAAAGTGACTTTTCGAAGATTTTCTGTAACTAATGCAAATGTTAAGCTTTTGGTCTGAAATTAAAACCTGAGCCTCGTCTATATGAGCTCCCAATGCTCCCAAAGTTTGAAGTCGATTGGATAAGTATTGGTTGTGTAGATGATCGGTGGGGGCCCTTTTGCAGGGGGCTGCAGGGGGGGGAAAAGAGGGGTAAGAGGCCCAGTTTTCCACCCAGCAACAATGAAGGTCCTGGGGAAGTGATGCCCTTTCGTAGGGGGGGTAATTGGGAGTTAGGAATCGATAGGAAGTGTCCGTTTGTTGATAGCTATGCTGGTTGTTGACTTATTTTCGAAAAACGGTTTTGCTGGTGTGGTTGTCGCTACACATCCTGCGGAAGGAACGATCTATATTGGAACATTCCGTACCGAACCAGACAATATTTTCAGAAGTGGCAACCGCCAGTTTGCATCTACTGTCACCCAACTACAAACCGGACATGGATACTTCCGCAGTTATCTATACAAAATACCAACCAATGCTGTTGACTCTCCTCACTGTCCATGTCACTATGGAGGTCCCCAGTCACCGGAACATCTTGTACTAGGATGCCCTATATACCAACGCGAATGACACACCATGTGGAAAGAGATTGGAGTTGTACACCCTCGATATCTCTGGAAGCATCTTCTTTATACCAACAAATGAATGCAAATATTGAAACATTTTCTGCACGACACGCACATAGCGACTCGAAGATGGTACCTGGGCCAATTCCGTGATGATGAACACCTTGGGCAGGGTAACATCCGAATTGGAGGCCAGGGAATTGTCAACGATCTGGCGCAGGTATATCCGAGTGGGAGTGGAGAGGATGATGGGAAGGATGATGATGAAATGGAAGGAGAAACAGAGAGTTGAGAGGAGGATGAAATTTGAACGGGGAAAGGAGGAGGAAGGTAAACTCCAGGGGGTGAACCCGCATGATATGCAGAACCAACCCGAATGAGGCAGACAGATATTTTATTATTGTAAGAAACGTATGACAAACCGCTATGATTTATTTTAAATATCTTTGTAACTAGAGCAGAAATGATAGGGGACTGCGGAGCGGTGCTACATAGCCAGGGGTTTTTCGTTTTTCCTGTGTTCGGTTTCATTTGTTTTTCTTTTTCACCGTCATTTGTTTGTACCTGACCAGCCATAGCCTGCACGCTGCATGCTGTATGATGGATAAATAAATGAATAATTCCATGTCCGGTTCGTAGTTGGGTGACGGTGGATGCAAACTGATGGTGGCCACATGTGAACATATTGTCTGGTTTTGTACTGAATGTTACAATATAGTTCTTTCCTTGTAATGGATGCCTCATTCAGCAATCCCCTGATTCGTGCATTTTTGCCGCTCGGGTTACCCGTTTGAGGTAGGATACGGAGGTCACATAGTATGTAGGTTGTTTTTCAAGCGTGGACTGTTTTGCCAACATATCAGCAAGCACATTTCCAGGTACATCTGTATGGCCAGGAACCCATTCTACTGTGATCATAGTTTTGAGTGAATGGAGGTTATTGGCGATATTGGAGTGTGCCAGGAAGGTGGACTGTCCAGGGGCGGGTTTGACAGTATTCAGACGTCCTATGGTAGTTTGATTGTCTGTGAAAATCCATATATATCTTTTGGTGATGTTTTTACGTTGACAAATCTGAAAGCATGTCTGGGCAGCTCTAAGAATACCAAGTAATTCAGCGTCATAAACTTCCTATTGATGGCCCATTGGGAAGGTTCCTTCGATAACAGCTTCCCCAGTCGTTTGCACTACAGTCCCTGCACAAATATTATCGTTCAATATTGATCCATCTGTATAACAAACCATATTGCGGTCATCTTGTTTCCACATCGCATACTGTGCTTCATGTACTTTGGCTTCCTCTGCTTTTGAATCGGTATTAATTTGTGTTTTGACTCTGCTTTCAATCCATGGTGGACAGGCTGTGTTTGAATAGGTTTCAATTTCAGAGCTATTGGAAATCCATGGGCTGAGGGTCGATATGGTTTGGATGGGATGTGTTTCAAATTTGCGATTATGTTGTTGCGTACTGTTCAATGAAATCCATGTCCCAGTTCTATTACTAGACTCTGGGGTTTCATGAAATGGAGGTAAGGTTGATGGACAACGTTGTCGGATTGGGTGGATTTCGGGAAATGGAAGTATTCATATTGCACATTTTCTTCGCATGTGATTATGTCGTACACCTAATGATGGCAGGGCTGATTCATTGTGTAAGGCTGATGATGGTGAGCTGTGGAAGGCTCCAATGATGCACCGAACGGCCATATTGTGAACTGTTTCAAATTGCTGTGGATATGCTGCTTGCCCAATCCACTGAACTTCTCCTCCAACATTGTGAACACGGGCAACACACGCATTGTATAATTGGTGGACTGCACTGAGGGTTAGTCCTGATTCTGTATTGGGTAGTGATTCGTGGGCTCCAGGCGCTCTTTTGCGACTTGCGGCTTTCAGTATATCATGGTGTTCGAAGTTGATTTTTCTGTCAAACCTAATACCAATCCACCTTACCACATCTGGGCCAACGCCTCTTGTGCCAGGGGAAATGGTAGTGGCATTCGGTAGGGTAATCTGTTCGTCATCGGTGATATCACCGTTTCATTTATTGTAGAAGTCCATCATCTCTGACTTTGAATCATCATATTGTACCGCGTTGTTTTCTGCCCATTTGAAAGCCGTCCGTGCAGCCGGTGGTGGTATGTGGTTCTGATCATATATTGCAGATAGCTGATTGTTTGCATCGTAGGTAGGAATGGCCATATTGTTGGCTGTTAGAACATTGGTCGGTTGGTCGGGATGCCACATATTTGTTACCTTTGCGTGTCCTGCCATCTACTTGTACTCCATGGTCTTGAATATGTGTTGCTTCATGTTCAGTACTACCTGCGATAACCATGGTGGTTGCCTTTTTGTGTGGTCGGGTTTCTAGCTGTGTAAGAGATCGTGGTAGGGTGGTAAGCTTGATATGATTATTGTTCATCTCAATATCCTCTTTCAATAATCGCATTCCTGTTTTACATTCAGGACACTTTGTAATGTCAATGGAGTGAACCTTCATTCGGAACCAGGATTCTTGCATTTTGAGATGTTGTGCTGTTCTGTTGACTGAACGAACTGTGTCTTCAATAGCAGCCTTGTGGGCCAGTACCATTTCCACTGGGCAGGCGTCTGCTGTCAGGAGGACATGTTTGTGCTTATAGTTGGCAGAAACATGTCCAATAATGGCCAAAGGGTCTGCCTGGCAGGGTCGGAGGGTGTCGTTGATAGCGAGGTTAAGTTGTGTAAGATCGGCAGTAACCGGTTGATCACTGTGTCGGGCAATCACTAGTGTGCGTTGTTTTCTGGTGAGAGGATGGGGATTCAGAGTATGTCCATTCTTATCATTTGGGGGGTCTTTCTTTGCGCATGCAGATGCAATTGCTGACCATAGTGTTGGTTTGGAGGAAGTCCCTTCCGGGACGGCTGGAGTTAGTAGGTCTGGAGGTGCTGGTGGTGCATCTTTCTTTGAAGCTTCGATTTGTACAAGGTATTCAACTCATTGTCCAAGGGTTGCAATAGTACTGAGGGCAATTTTGTGTTTGGTTTCCATTGAGGCTAAGCGGGTTGCCAGTTTTCAGTTTTGGGTGGTGAGACATTTGTTGATTTTGAGAATATCCTTGTGGAGTGGTTCAATGGTGGCTGTCAATACCTGATGAATCCTATCTTCATCCTCGTCATTCGGATTCAGCAGGTTGGTGGCTGGGTCCTGAAAGTCTTCATTTTCCGAATCGTCATCATCATCAGAACATTCGTCATTGGCTCCGGTATTCCCTGGGGCATCTCCCAGTTCTCGATCTGCATCATCAGGGTTTCCGCGATGGCCTTGGTTGGTTGGTTGTTGAGGTGAGGATAATGGTTGTAGTTGTTCAGAGGGTGTCCTGGGATGGACATTGCAATTGGCAATGCGGGTGCTTGAACGTGTACGAGGGGTATTCACTGGTGGGTATGGTGAGATAGCCGGCAGTCGGCGAGAACATCCTGGCTTGCCTTTACTTCCTCGTATGGATATGTGGCCCATAAGGGCAGTATGTGATACGGCTGGGAAATCGATTGCGGAAAGTGGGTCTGAACGGAGGTTTGGGTAATGGCGCATTCAATATGTACCGGAAGTGCCTGGTGGAGGAGGTGGTGGTATAGTGGCAGACATTCAGGACTTGTAGGGGTTTGCTGGGTACTATATATGTTAAAGATATAAAGATTTTCTGAGTATTTTTGAATAGTAGTAAATCCCACGTTTCAATGTTAGTATATGTGGTCTCGGCACCACCTATTCCCTGAGGGGGTTAGAGCTTCACCTCTTTTGTCCTAGCAATGTGTTGTAGCCTGGTACTTGAGACTTTTACCTCCTCACAGCGGACACTGAGACACCTGTAGCAACAAGAAGATCACTATGAGGCCTGCTATTTGATGGGGCTGTAATACCACTGCAAGATAGGAAGTTCAACTTAACACTGGAGGACCCACCCAAACACTCAGGGGGTCAATGGTGGCAAAGTAGCCGGACGTTGTCACCTGCACCCTGGTAGGTCTGCTGGGCCCCTGTGGCGAATATGTTTCAAAAGGGGGGGTGTAAAAAATGCGAAAATATGCAAATCAATCGTTATGAAATCAATTTTCGTTCGATTGTGTTGTGCTTTGGGCAGGGCAGACCTGTCTGTGTGTGCACGCTGTGTTCTCGAAGGGGTTGAAAACGGATGACAATTCGTGGAAAAACGATGGAATTCGAAATTGTGTTTTTGACTTCGAGGATATTTGGCCCAGGCAGTCCGGGGCTTGTAGGCAGGTGTAGGTGGTTCGTTCTAAGAGGCTCTTGGGCCGCTGAATTGATTGCCGTTGTCCGATTTTGCTTTGGAGTTGATTCCACTGAGATAGAGGGGGGGGGTAGGAGCGAAAAATCGACTGTTCGAAGATTTTGTGTAACAAATGCAAATGTTAAGCTTTTGGTCTGAAATTAAAACCTGAGCCTCGGCTATATGTGCATTCAATGCACCCAAAGTTTGGAGTCGATCGGATAAGAATTGGTTGTGTAGATGATCGTTTGGGGCCCTTTTGCAGGGGGCTGCAATGGGGGGGAAAGCGGGGTAAGAGGCCCAATTTTCCACCCAGCAACAATAAAGGTCCTGGAAGAGAGATGCCCTATCGTAGGGGGGGTAATTGGGGGATAGGAATTCATTGCAAGTGTCTACTTGGCGATAGCTGTGCTGGTTGTTGACTTTTTTTCGAAAAACTGATGTGCTGGTGTGGTTGTCGCTCTCCAATGCTGGGTCGATAGGAGTCGAGACTGCTTTACAATTTTGCAGTCCAAATCGGTTCAGTATTTTCTCAATGAATGCTGTTCGGTACAGAGTGGTTCCGGCATCCGTAAATGTAATGTCGATTCCGAGCAGCCACTATAGTGTTCCCATATCATTAACTTTAAATTCGCTTTTAAGTATTCCAACAGCTTGATCTTTCAAGGCGCCGCATTCTCCATACATTGTAATGTCATTATCGTAAATAGCAATGAATGGATCTCCTGTTTCGTGAACACGGACAGAGGGATTGAACGCAGTGATAACAAAGCCGTATGGATTAAAGTACTCACCCAATCTATGGTAGCATTCTCAAGGTCATTGTTTCTGTCCGTAGATACATCGTTTTAATTTGGCGACATTTCCATCCGTCCTGCTGCCTTCAGATAGATGCAGCCTTCAGCTAGATGCCTCCTTCAGGTGGATGCATATAGATTTCTTCCAATAATATGCCATTGAGGAAGGCTGTCTTGATGTTGAGTTGATGAGGTTTCCACAGTTTACCGGCGGCAATTGTTATCAGTGGCCATAGGGAATCGTAACAAACAACCCGTGAAAAGATTTCAACCTAGTCAGGACAGTGTACCTGACTAAATCCTTTTGCAACAAGCCTTGCTTTGTATTGTTGTATTTCTCCTTTGGCGTCTAATTTGATTTTGAATACCTATCATGAATCAACAATCTTTCGATTTGTTGGTCTATGTACTACTTTCCATACATCGTTGTCTTTCAAAGACTGAAGTTCTTCTTCAATTGCGACCTTCCATTCTGACCAGTCTGGTGAGGATTGAGCTTGTCGATATGTTTGTGGTTCTTCAATAAGAATTGATGTCAGTAAGCTTTCTTCAGAGTCGAGAGAGACAGAGATTTCGTCAGAGTCACGCATTGTTTTATCGAAATGTTGCTCGTTTTGAGTTTCTGCTCTCCACCATTCTGTTGGAGGTCTGATTTGTCTTTCCGCTGTTGTGGTAACACCTGTGGTGGGGTGTTGATCAGCAACATCAGTAACTTGTAGTTGTTGTTGTTGCTGATGTGAAGAGTTGTCACCACCATGAAGTAGGTGGTGGTATTCCGCTTGTGGAGGACAGGGGGGAGATTGTGTAGATTCTTCATCCAGATTTCCGGTAAAGAAATGACTTTGTCGTTGGGGAGTGTGAATTGATTCTTGATCTTCATCTGATCTGAATGTCCAGTAGTCTGGTTCTGGAAATCCTGATTGTAATCCTTTGTCATATTGTTCAATAACTAATATCATTACATCTTCTTTTCCTTGATCAAATAACTGTCTTGTTTCTGAGGGATTTCTTTCCATCCATGCTAACCAAATATGATTGGAATGAAACTTCTCATTGACGGATTTGTGTTCGATTGAGGTTCGAGATATTGATTTTGGTTTTTTGTATGAGGATTTACCATAAGTTGAATCCCCTTCTGTTTTGGAACAAGACAAGAAGATATCATTGGTGACAAGTGTTTGTTTTGAACCAGGTAGGTGGACTGTGTAATGATGGACGTCGTTTGCATACACGGTGAGAATTGCCCTTTGGGTTAGCAACAACGATACCAGCAAATCCATTTTCCGAAAATCAGTCAACAACCAGCACAGCTATCACCAAGTGGGCACTTGCAATCGATTCCTAACCCCAAATTTCCCCCCCCCATGATAGGGCATCTCTCTTCCAGGAGCTTTATTGTTGCTGGGTGGAAAACTGGGCCTCTGACCCCACTTTTCCCCCACCCTGCAGCCCCCTGCAAATGGGCCCCCAGCGATCATCTACACAACCAATTCTCATGCAATTGCCCCTAACATTTGGAGCACTGAGAGCACATATAGACGAGGCTCAGGTTTCGATTTTAGACCAAAAGCTTAACAATTACATTAGTCAAACAAAATCTTCGAAAAGTCACTTTTTCGCTCCTACACCCCCTCTATCTGGTTGAAATCAACTCCAAATCAAAACCGGACATCGGCAATCGATTCACCGGCCCCAAATGCCCTTAGAACGAACCATCTACACCTGCCTACAAGCGCCAGACTGCATGGGCCAAAAATCTTCGAAGGAAAAAACACGATTTCGAATTTGATCGTTTTTCCACGAATTTTCATTCGTTTTGAACGCCCAGGACAACACAGCTTGCACACACACACAGGTCGACCCTTCCGAAAGCACAACCCAATCAGACAAAATTTGGCATAACAATGTTTGATTTTCAAATTTTCGCATTTTTCCCATACCCCATTTTTGAAAAATATTGGCTACTGGGGCCCAGCAGACTTACCAGGTTGTGGGCGACAACGTCCGGCTACTGTGCTGCCATTGATCCGCTCAGTCTTTCGGTGGATCCTCCAGAGTTAAGTTGCACTTCCTTACTTGCAGTAGTTTTACAGCGCCATCTCATAGCAGGCCTAATAGAGGTCTTCTTGTCGCTACGGGGGTCTCTGTATCTGCTCTGAGGACGTAAAAGGCTCTACAACAAGGCTACAACACCTTGTGAGGACAAAAGAGGTGAAACTCTAACCCACTCTAGTAATAGGTGGTACAGAGGCCACTTATATCAACATTGAAACTTTGGATTTATTACTATTTAAAAATATACAGAAAATTTATTTATCTTTGACATATTTAGTACCCAGCATACCCTGACAAGTCCTACATGTCTGCCCCTATACCACCACCTCTTCCACCTGGCACTTCCGGTACTTATTGAATGCACCTTTACCCAAACCCCAGTTCAGACTGACTTTCCACAATTGATACCCCAGCTGTTTCACATACTACTGTTGCAGGCCAAATATCCAAACGAGGAAGCAAAGGCAAGCAGGGAAGTTCTGACCGACTGCCAGCTACCTAACCATACCCACCACTCAATGCCCCTCATATACGTTCAAGCACCCGCATGGCCATTGGTAATGTCCATCCCCGGACACCCTCTGAACAGCTGCAACCATCTTCCCCACCTCAACAACCAACCAACCACGGCCATTTCTGAAACCCTGATCATGCAGATCCAGAACCTGGAGATGCCCCAGAGCATACCAATGCCAATGACGAATGTTCTGATGATGATGACGATTCTGAAATGAAGACTTCCAGGACCCATCCACCAACCTGCTGAATCCAAATGACCAAGATGAAGATAGGATTCATCAGGTATTCAAAGCCATCCTTGAACCACTCCACAAGAATATTCTCAAAATCAACAAACGTCTCACAACCCAAAAACGACAACTGGTAACCTGCTCAGCGTTAATTGAAACAAAACACGAAAGTGCCCTCAATACCATTGCAACCCTTGGACAACGAGTTGAATACCTTGAACAAATAGAAGCTTCAAAGACTGATGCACCACCAGCACCACCAGACCTACTAACTCCAGCCGTCCCAGAAGGGACTTCCCCCAAACACACAGTCTGGACAGTAATTGCATCTGCATGCGCAAAGAATGAAACACCAAAAAATAACAATGGATGTACTCTCAATCCCTGTCCTCTCACCAAAAAGCAACGCACACCAGTGATTGCCCGACACTGTGATCAACCAGTTACTGCTGATGTTACAATACTTAAGCTTGCCAACAACGCCACCCTCCGTTGCTGCCATGCAGACCCAGTGGCCAATATTGGACATGTTTCTGCCAACTATAAGCAAAGTTTCGTCCTCCAAATGCAGACGGCTGCCCTGTGGAAATGGTAGTATCCCACAAGGCCGCTATTAACGAAACTATTCATTCAGTCGACACAACCACACAAAATCTCAAAATGAAAGAAACCTGAATCCGAATGAGGGTTCACTTCATTGACATAACTATGTGTCCTCAATGTGAAACAGGACTGAAATTATTGAAAGAAGATATTGACATGAACAACAATCATATCAAGCTTACCACTCTACCACAATCTCTTACGAAGCCAGAAACACGACCACATATAAGGCAACCACCATGGTTATCGGAGTCCGTACTGAACATGAAACAAAACATATTCAAGACCATGGAGTACAAGAAGATGGCAGGACCCGCAAAGCTGACCGATATGTGGCCTCCCGTCCAATCGACCAATGTACTAACTGCCAACAATATGGCCATTCCCACTTGCGATTCAAACAATGAGCTATATGCAATATATGTACAGTACCTCACACCACCACCTCCCACTGATGCGGATTATGTACCAGCATAGGCAAAAAGTGTGTCCATGATGTTATCCAATGCATCAATTACAACGGTAATGACTGGGCCAATAATTGTAAATGCCCAATGTGACTGCCCTACGTACTGAGGCACGAGCCAAGTATCGAGATGAACGAGGTCGGTACTCTCCTCCAAGTCTTGCGTGAACTGTAAGCGAAATGGTGAACTGAACTCGTCCAATGTTGAAGGTGATTCAGGTCTTGTGTATTCTGACTCTTGGTCCGAGAAGGAATATAGTCATAAAAGGAACAAGAAATAGAAGCAAGCAGAAGAATGTGGGAAGATGTTAAGCTTCAGGAGGTAGAGGGCAAACTTAAGTATTGCTATCTAAATGTATGTTGCAATATAGAAAAATGATCTACAGAGGTGGGAAACCACCGCTTTTCAACATGAACCAGCGTTGGTTCAATACGAAAAGAACGGCTGATGGGAATCAGGTGAACCCAGAAAATAGGGGTCATTTCGTTGATGGTATGGTTACAATGAATCATAGTTACAATAATATGATCAATGGGGTGATCGATGGTGTGATCGATGGCGTAATCTATAATATAGGTCGTATAAATAACCCTATAATTATTATATAATAATAATGAATACAAGCACTATCTGTATGATAAGCGCTTGTGATACTGCAGCTTTTCGTCCGTTCCGTGCTTATCTTTAACATCCAAAAAACATGTGAAAGATAATACAAACTTGACTGATCCAAGTCACAATCCCAATATTTCCAACACCCCTTCTCATTTTGTACAGAAAAACGTCTTGCATTAATGTTCCAATATTTCCCGTTACAGTCCCTTGGTACATATGTCTGCAATATTTTCTGATGACTGAACATACAACACAGTGATATTTTCTGCTTCAACTTGCTCTCGTGTGATTATTTATTTATTTATCACTCAGCATGCAGCCTGTAGGCTATAGCCGGTGAAGTACAAACGAATAATCAACAACAGGAACATCAAAAGAAACCGAACAAAGGAACAACGAAAAACACCTGGCTAGATAGCACCGCTCCACAGTCACCTATCACCCCTGCTCTAGTTACAAACAAATTTCAAATAAATCATAGCGGTTTATAACACACTTCATACAATAATACAATATCTGTCAGTCTTATGCGGCTTGGTCCTGCATAGTATGCGGGTTCTCCCCCTGGAGTTTACCCTCCTGCTGCCTTCCTCGTGCAAATTTCATCCTCCTCTCAACTCTCTGCTTCTCCATTCTTTTCATCATCATCCTCCCCATTAACCCCTCTACTCGCACTCTGATGTTCCTCCACCATATTGTTGAAAGTTCTCTGGCCTGCAATTCGTATGTTACCTTGCCCAAGGTGCTCATCATCACGCAATTGGCCCAGGTACCATCTTCGGGTAGCTATATCTGTGTCGTGCAGACAATGTTTCAAAGGTTGGATAGCTTCATGGATATCAAGACGATGCTTCCAGAGATATCGAGGATGTACAACTACAATCGCTTTCCGCATGGTTTGTCTTTCGCGTTGGTATAAAGGGCATCTTGATACAAGATGTTCCGGTGACTGGGAACCTCCATAGCGACATGCACAGTGAGGGGAGTCAACAGCATTGGTTGGTATTTTGTATGGGTGACTGCGGAAGTATCATTGTCCGGATCGTAGTTAGGTGACAGTAGATGCAAACTGGCGGTTACCACTTCTGAAAATACTGTCTGGTATGGTACGGAATGTTCCAATATAGTTCTTTTGTTTCACGGAATGTCGCATCCGCCAATACCCCCATTCCAGCATTTTTGCTTCTCGGGTTACCCTCTTGAGATTCCACTCTTGAA
Source organism: Trichophaea hybrida (assembly GCA_015178995.1). NCBI lineage: Eukaryota > Fungi > Ascomycota > Pezizomycetes > Pezizales > Pyronemataceae > Trichophaea > Trichophaea hybrida. The sequence continues at coordinate 21,790 of WHVE01000865.1, read as the reverse complement.
AAACCACCTACCTACTATAATACCTCCTTATCTTACCTCAAGCGGTTCAAACCAGCCGCTGGACAGTCCACTTCCCTGGCACTCTCCAACATCGCCAATAACCTCCATGCACTCAAAACTACTATCACAGTACAATGGGTTCCTGGCCATACAGATGTACCTGGAAACGAACTTGCCAATAAGTTGGCAAAACAGTCCACTGTGGAAAAACCACCTACCTACTATAACACCTCACTATCGTACCTCAAGAGGGTAACCCGAGAAGCAAAAATGCAGGAATGGGGGGATTGGTGGATGCGACAGCATGCGAAAGGAAAGAACTATATTGGAACATTTCGTACCAAACCAGACAATATTTTCAGAAGTGGCAACCGCCAGTTTGCATCTACTGTCACCCAACTACACACTGGACATGGATACTTCCGCAGTTACCTATACAAAATACCAACCAATGCTGTTGACTCTCCTCACTGCCCATGTCGCTATGTAGGTCCCCAGTCACCGGAACATCTTGTACTAAGATGCCCTTTATACCAACGCGAAAGACAAACCATGCGGAAAGAGATTGGAGTTGTACATCCTCGATATCTCTGGAAGCATCGTCTTTATACCGACAAAGCAATGCAACCTTTGAAACATTTTCTGCACGACACACATATAGCTAATCGAAGATGGTACCTGGGCCAATTCCGTGATTATGAACACCTTGGGCAGGGTAACATCCGAATTGCAGGACAGGGAACTGTCAACGATAGGGTGGAGGAACATCAGAGTGAGAGTGGAGGGGATGATGGGAAGGATGATGATGAAAAGGAAGGAGAAGCAGAGAGTTGAGAGGAGGATGAAATTTGAACGGGGAAGGGAGGAGGAGGATAAACTCCAGGGGGGGAACCCGCATGATATGCAGGACCAAGCCGAATGGGACTGACAGATATTTTATTATTGTATGAAGCGTGTTACAAACCGCTATGATTTATTTGAAATTTCTTTGTAACTAGAGCAGGGGTGATAGGGGACTGCGGAGCGGTGCTACCTAGCCACGGGTTTTTCGTTATTCCTTTGTTCGGTTTCATTTGTTGTTCTTGTTCTTGGATATTTGTTTGTACCTCACCGGCCATTGCCTACGGGCTGCATGCTGTATGATGAATGAATAAATAAATACAATTACGTCTAACGGATAACCCTAGCAGCAAAATGCAGGAATGGGTAGATTGGTGGACGAGGTATTCAACAAAAGGAAAGAACTATATTGGAACGTTCCGTACCAACCCAGACAATATTTTCACATGTGGTAACCGTCAGTTTGCATCCACCGTAACCCAACTACGAACCGGATATGGGTACTTCCGCATGTTGGAAATATTGGGATCGTGACTAGGATTAGTCAAGTTTGTAATTTCTTACACTTGTTTTCGGATGATAAAGATAAGTTTAGAACGGACAAAAAGACACAGTATCACAAGCGCTTATCATAAAGATAGCGCTCGTATTCCTTATATTACAGATATTACGTAGTCATGAAGACTTGTATTCTATATAAATTACAGGGTTGTACATGACTCACATCACACCACCGATTACGCCATCGATCACACCATCGATTACGCCATCGATCACACCATAGTAACTATGACTCATAGATACCACACCATCTACGAAATGACTCCTTTTCAGGGTCAACGAGATATACATCAATAATTTTTTTTTTTCTTTCAAAACGAATACTTGTTTATGTATAAAAATGGTGGTTTCCCACCTCTGTAGATAGTTTTTTCTATATCGCAACATACAGTTAGATAGCAATACAACAGTTTGCGCTCTAGCCTTCTGAAGCTTCACATCTTCCGACTTTCTTCCGCTTGATTCTATTCTTTACTGTTTCATGACTATATATCTTCTTGGACCTAGAGTCAGAATACACAAGACCCGAATCACCTTTAACTTTGAACGAGTTCAGTTTATCATCTCTCTTTCTATTCACTCAAGACTTAGAAGAGAGTACCGACCTCGTTCATCCCGATACGTTATGAGCCCGGACAGCTAAATGTCAAGAGCCTACATCGTTCGTAACAACTGCGACGGCCTCTACTGTTAATGTTCCGACTCGGATTTCGAAGTTAGATACACTCGGGGATTCGAACCCTTGACACCAGTCTCCTACCCTCCTACAATCCTTCACAATTCCATATTAGGAACAGACGAAGACGGATACGTAGAAATCTCGTTCGACACCTTCGAAGAATTCACACCTGAAATACCAACAGTGTTTGTACATCTTCGACATCATCATCTCACCTACGTCATTGCTCAGAGACACCTCGAATACGGGTGGTAAATGAGCGATTCCGAAGAAAGTTCCCACAGCTACCTCCCAATATTTTCGTGCCTCAGCAGGCTATTCACAAATTCCAATACCACTTCATCACAGCTTCCTTTACCTCAATCTCCCAACATGCCCGCATCTGGAGAAGCATCCGGCAAGCAACCTGAATTTAGTTTTTCGTCAAGAATCAAAGCAGACTTATCGACAAACCTGCCAGTGTAAAACTGACAATATCAAAGTCTTGAAGGACAATCAATTACAATGTGTGGGCGGCGACAATGGTTATCATTCTTAAAGGAATGAAGTGCTATGAGGTAGTAGTGGAAGGATCAACACCTGCAGATGATACCGATAGAAAGAAAGTAGCAGCATACGATCACTTATGCTACCAAGCACAGACCATTTTCATCCAAGTGGTTTCCAGCGACATTCTCGAAAAAAATTGTCGAACTTGGATCACCACATACGATGTGGACATGGCTGCGCACCGAATATTACCGAGACACTGCTTACGCATTTGTCTATCAAATACAACCTTTACCTCCCTCTCTTCCTCCTATACAACCTCCTCCTCACTCTCTGATTTATCACCAAGTTCGAAACAGAATGGCGAAATCTATAGAAACTTGCAAAAGCATCCAAAGACACCTATCGCAAGAATATCGCTGCCTTTCTCGACGAAAACAAAGCCAGGAGAGACTTTCTCCTTGGATTTCTCGTACAACATCATCAAAATGTTGTCGACAATCTCACAACAAAGGATGACTTAACATTTGCCGATGTTAAAAAACGGCTTAGGATATGTCCCTACAATCACTGGTTCCTCCGAAACTGCCCTCGCCACTTTTCAACAATCAAAGAACGGAAAAAACAAAAAAACAAGAAGACTGAAAAGAATCCGATGTTAAGGATTGTACCTGGTGTGCAAAACATAACCCCGGAAAATCCACCGTCATACTTGGAATGATTGTTTCCGTCTCAAGAAACACAATAAGGAAAAGAAGAAGGAAACCAAAGATACTAGCAAGAAAGAAGAAGCAAACGTCACTACCGAAACTCAACAAGTAAAAACCAAATCCTTCTATTTCGACACGGCCTGTACCTCACACATGACCCCATTTCCAGACAGACTCCAAAACTTCAAAACTTGTGCCGGACTTGTAGAGTCTAGTTCAAAACAACAAATGGAGATCAAAGGAAGGGAGATATTGTGATGGACTGTGTTCTTAAGATGGATCGGTTTCAACGTTTCGAGTTCGCGATGTTCTTTATGTTCCCCAGTTAGGGAAAGCTCTTATTTCTTGGAGGAAGTTACGAAATAATTACAGAAAAATTGGAGAAGGAGACTATATTTCGGTTATGAAAAACGATAAAACAATATTTGAAGCAAAGTTTGAAGGTCAACTGTTTTCAATACCTGAAGTGAATCATTCAGCTTTTGCTACTTACGAGTTCTGGCATCAAGCTTTAGGACATACTAATTAAATCCTAAACTTACGATATCGAACTACCATCAAAACCTAAGGATTTTCACTGCGACTCTTGCACCAAAGCAAAATTAACCAAATCACCTCGCCCTTCAACTATCGATAAAAATCGAAAGAAGTTTGATTTGATTCATTCAGATCTGTCAGGACCGTTTTCAGTTTCCTCCTACGGAGGGTCCCTCTACTACATCACCTCAATCGATGATGCTACTCGATGCGCCTGGGTCAAGTTTAGGAAAAAGAAGTCAAGCACCACTCAAATCGTTTATGATTTGTTACCGAGCTAGATCTTCAACATTTGAAAACACCCAAAAGCTTCGAACCGACAATGGTGGAGAATACATTTCAAATGAACTAAAGACTACCTAAACAGAAGGGATAGTTCATCAATTCACTCCCCTTACTCCCTGAATCAAACGGCGTGGCTGAAAGATTCAATCGAACAATAGGAGAATCACTTCAGCTATGCTGAAAGCGCTCCTACGTACGACAAAAGACTTTGGGCAGAAGCAGTTCCACTTCAGTATACCTCAAAAACCGACAACCTCATTCGGCAGTTAAAGATCAAACTCCTTATGAAGCCTTCCACGTAATAAACCCTCGATCAAGCATCTTAAACCCTTTGGCAGTGAATGTTATATACATATCCCTAAACAGCAACGACTTGCGGAAAAAACTTCAACCAAGGGCACAAAGAGCAATTCTCACTGGATACGCAAACGACGACCATCACTACAGAGTTCACCTACCTGAATCAAACACACACTTATCACCAATGATATCTTCTTCCCTCCGTCAAAGACTGAAGGGATTCTCACACGATAAGTCCTCATATGCAAAACTAAAATCAATACCTGAACCTCAATGAACATCGATCTGACAATGAAAATTCCCTTCCGATGATATGTGGATAGCATGGATGGAACGGAATCCCTCAGAAACCAGAAAATTATTCGATCAAGGCAATGAAGACGTTATGAGATTAGTTGTACAACAATATGACAAGGACAACGATCAGGATTCTAGGCCAGACTACTGGACATTCGAATTAGATGAAGATCAAGAATCAATTCACACTCCCGACGACAAAGTTATTTCTTTACCGGACCTCCCGAAGATAGTCAATTCAACCCCCCCCTCGTCTCTCAAGAGCAATACCACCACCAACTTCATGTGGTGATAACTTTCGACAGAGCAACAACAACAACTACAAGATGTTGCTCAACAACACCCACTACAGGTGTTACGACAAGCGGGAAGACAAGTAACCTCCCAGAGAATGGTGGAGAATTGAGACTCAGAATGAGCAAATCTTAATGGAACAATGCGCGATGCTGATGAAATATCTCTCTCCTGGACTCGAAGAAAGCTTACTCGCATCAATAATTATTGAAGAACCCAAACATTTCGACAAGCCAAATCCTCACCATTGGTCGAAATGGAAAGTCGCAATCAACGAAGAACTTCAATCTCTCAAAGACAATGATTGTGGGAGTAGTACCCAAACCAACAAATCCAAGATTGTTGATTCTCGATGGGTATTCAATATCAAAACAGACGGCAAATGAGAAATTCAACGATACAAAGCTAGACTAGTTGCAAAAGGATTCAGTCAAATTCACGGTCCTGACTACGAGGAAATCTTTTCACCTGTGTTCGTTACGATTCCTAAGACTACTGTTAGCCATTGCCGCCTGTAAAGGGTGGAAACCTCATCAACTGATGTCAAGACAGCATCCTTTATGGCATATTAAAGGAAGAAATCTATATGCATCTACCTGAAGGCAGCAGGATAGATGGAAAAGTCACCAAATTAAAAAGATGTATCTACGGACTGAAACAATCACCTCGAGAATGGTACCATAGATTGGTTGAGTACCTAATCCCTACGGTTTTGAAATCACTGTTTGATCCCTGTGTTCTCGTTCACGAATCAGGAGATCATTTATTGCTATTTATGTGGACGACATTACTATGTATGGAGTTTATTTATTTGTTTATTCATCATACAGCATGCAGCCGTAGCCATGGCTGTGAGGTACAACAAATAACCAAGAACAAGAACAACAAATGAAACCGAACAAAGGAAAAACGAAAAACCCTGGCTAGGTAGGACCGCTCCGCAGTCCCTATCCCCCTGCTCTAGTTACAAAAAAATTTCAAATAAATCATAGCGGTTTGTAACACGCTTCATACAATAATAAAAATCTGTCAGTCTCATCGGCTTGGTCCTGCATATCATGCGGGTTTCCCCCTGGAGTTTACCCTCCTCCTCCCTTCCCCGTTCAAATTTCATCCTCCTCTCAACTCTCTGCTTCTCCTTCTTTTCATCTGCATCCTCCCCATCATCCCTCCACTCCACTCTGATGTTCCTCCCCATGTCTGGACAGTTCCTGCCTGCAATTCGGATGTTACCTGCCCAAGGTGTTCATCATCACGGAATTGGCCCAGGTACCATCTTCGAGTAGCTATATGTGTGTCGTGCAGAAAATGTTTCAAAGGTTGCATTGCTTGTCGGTATAAAGAAGATGCTTCCAGAGATATTGAGGGTGTACAACTCCAATCTCTTTCCGCATGGTTTGTCTTTCGTGTTGGTATAAAGGCATCTTAGTTCAAGATGTTCAGTGACTGGGTACCTCCATAGCGACATGGGCAGTGAGGGAGTCAACAGATTGGTTGTATTTTGTATAGTAATTGCGGAAGTATCATGTCCAGTTCGCAGTTGGGTGACAGTAGATGCAAACTGGAGGTTGCCACTTCTGAAAATATGTCTGGTTTGGTACGAAATGCCAATATAGTTCTTTCCTTTCGTGGGGTGTCGCATCCACCAATCCCCCATTCCTGCATTTTTGCTGCTCGGGTTACTCTCTTGAGGTACAATAGTGAGGTGTTATAGTAGGTAGGTGGTTTTTCCACAGGGGACTGTTTTGCCAACTTATCGGCAAGTTCGTTTCCAGGTACATCTGTATGGCCAGGAACCCATTGTACTGTGATGGTAGTTTTGAGTGCATGGAGGTTATTGGCGATGTTGGAGAGTGCCAGGGAAGTGGACTGTCCAGGGGCGGGTTTGAAAGTATTGAGACGTCGTATGGCAGCTTGATTGTCTGTGAAAATCCCTACATGTCTTTTGGTGAGATGATTACGTTGACAGATCTGAAAGCATTTCTGTGCAGCTTTAAGAATACCAAGTAATTCAGCGTCATAAACTTCCTGTTGATGGCCCATTGGATAGGTTGTTTCAATGACATCTTCTCCTGTCATTTCAACTACTGTTCCTGTACCAATGTTTTCGTTCAACATAGATCCATCTGAATATCAAACAATATTGCGGTCATCTTGTTTCAACATTGCATACTGGGCTTTGTGGGCTTTGGCTTCTTCTTCCTTTGAACGAGGATTGATTTGTGTTTTGACTCTACTTTCAATCCATGGTGGACTGGCTGTGGTTGAATAGGTTTCAATCTCCGAGCTGTTGGAAATCCATGGACTGAGGGTTGATAAGGTTTGGATAAGACGTGTTTCAAATTTGGGGTTATTTGTTGCATACTGTCCCATGAAACCCAGGGTCCGGTTGTATTACTAGACTCTGGGGTTTCATGAAATGGAGGGAAAGTCAATGGACAACGTTGTCGGATTGGATGTATTTTGGGAAACGTAAGTATTCGAATTGCATATTTTCTTCGCATGTGATTAAGTCAAACAGCTACTGGTGGCAGGGCTGCTTCATTGTGTAGTGCTATTGTTGGGGATGTGCGGAAGGCTGCAAGGATGCACCGAAGTGCCATATTTTGAACTGTTTCAAATTTCTGTTGATATGTTGCTTGGCCCATCCACCAGACTTCAGCTCCGAAGTCGCAGACAGGTACAAGACAAGCATTGTATAGTTGGCGGACTGCACTGGGGGTTAGTCCTGATTCAGTATTGGCTAGTGATTTGAGGGCTCCAAGGGCTCTTTTGCTGCTTGCCGCCTTCAGCATGACCTGGTGTTTGAAGTTGATTTTTCTGTCAAACCAAATACCAATCCACCTTACCACATCTGGGCCAATGCCTTTTGTGCCGGGGGAAATGGTAGTGCCATTGGGTAGGGTGATGATTTCGTCATCGGAGGTATCACCGTATCGTTTATTGTGGAAGTGCATCATTTCAGACTTTGAGTCATCAAATCGTACCGCATTGTTTCTGCCCATTTGAAAGCTGTCCGTGCAGCCGCCTCGAGGTATCTTGCATTATAGGATTTTGATTTGCTTCGAACAACAATTGCAACATCATCAATGTAGCTTGGAGTCCAGGAGCTGGGGTAATGGGTTGTGAGTTCGTTGAAGAGAGGACTGAGATAGAGGAGGAAGAGAATTGGGGATGCAGGCGATCCCTGAGGGATTCCTGTCCGGACGGGCTGAGGTCTTCCTTTTGTCCATCAAATGCCAGTGCTGTTGTATAGTCGGATAGGAAGTGGTCGACCCATAATTGAATTGCGGTCGGGTAGCCCAGTTGTCGTTGTGTTTGGAGGAGACGGTCTTTGGATACATTGTCGAATGCGCCACTCACATCCATAAAGAGGGCAGTGGTGATTTCCTTTGCATGTTTTCCTTGTTCAATTTCATGTGTAAGTGCCATTGCAGCATCTATAGCAGAGCGTTGTCTTCGTCCTCCTATTTGATCTTTGTATAGCAGGTTGTATTTTTCAGCCAGGTATGCAATTCGGTTGCCATCAACTTTTCGAGGATCTTTTCAAGGCAATTGACAAGGGCAACAGGTCGGTAGGCCTTAGGTATTGAATAATCAGGTTTTCCAGGTTTGGGTATAATCACAGTTGTTGCTTGTCACCAACAGGTAGGGTGATATCCAGTGGTTCCAAGTATAGCAAAGAGACTGTTGAATTGTTTGGTGGCTGCTAGGTATGCTTGCCGGAGGCAGTAAAGGGAAGCCCATCGGGTCCCGGGGCTTTACGTGGTGCAGAGGTAAACATTGCTTGTTTGATTTCTGTTGGGGCAAATGTAACCCATGGCAGGGTTGGTCTATTGGTGATATCAGTTGGGGAGTGGGCTACCGGTGGGGGTGGGAACATGGTAGAACGGCATAATACTGCCTTTTCTTCAAAAGTTACAGCTGTTGTGTTGGAGGATGACAGGGGTGGTGACCGCTGGGTTTTCCTGGGTTTGGTATAACGGAGGGCGGTAAATATCTCTGTACCTTGTGCATTTGCTAAAAATTCAAACCACGTTGTTGTCTTGGAGGTGCGGATATCACGGAAATATTGGTTTCGAACAGCTTTGAATTTGATGTGATCACTTTCAAGGCGGGTTTTCTTCCACTGCTTCTGGGCACGGTTCATCTGTGTTCGGGAGATTTTCAGTTGGGGAGTCCACCAGCGTTTTGAATGTGTTGTAAGCTGGAGAACTGGGGTAGATTCCTTGACTGCATCAAGAATCATATCTCGTAGTAGTTCGGCTGATTTGTCAAGGTTTGATTCTGTTGGTTGTTCATGGAGGCATTGCCAGACCATTCGTGAGGCATGGGACAGTGTATTGAGAGTTTTTGAGAATAACTCCCAATCTGTCGTATTCCAGTTGTATCTTATCGTGTTGGAGTCAGTGGTAACAAGTTCAAATTCTGCCAAGATATCAAAACGTATTGTTGCATGGTCTGAACCAGTTGATGCCTTGTCTTCCACGGCCCAATTTGTAACCGAGTCATGGATGGCTTGTGAGGTAAAGGCTAAGTCAATAATAGAGGTTTCTTTGCCATTTCGATAGTAGTATGTTGGGGTGTCTGGTTCATTGAGGAGGGAAAAGTTATTGGTTTCCATGATCTGAACAAGTTCGTCGGCGCGTTTGGGTGTTTTGATTTGTGAATTCCACCAGGTATGATGGGCATTCATATCACCAGCAATAATGCATCGTTCAGGCAATGGGATTTTGGTGAAGCTTCTTGGAATGGTGTACAGATAAGATACGCCTTCATGTTCGTTGTAAATATTGAAGAATGTGATTGGTGCAATTGAGGGGGTTGATATTTCAAGGACTTGAATATCAGGATCCTGGCTGATGTCGGTACGTGGGGAGACTATGTATGGAGCAACCAGAGCCTTGAAAGACCAAACCATCGGAATACTGAAAAGTGAATTTAAAGTTAACGACATGGGGTTGTTACATTGGCTACTCGGAATGAACATCACATTTACAGATGCTGGAATCACTCTCCCCCAAACAGCATTCATTGAGAAAATACTGAAAAGATTTGGATTGAACGATTGTAAATCAGTCTCGACCCCTATTGACCCAAACCATAGGTTAACAAGGAACCTCGAACAAACTGATGATAAAACAACGAAATCATATCAACATATCATCGGATCTCTCATGTATTTAGTTACTGGGACCAGACCTGACCTCGCATACACTATTACCCTTCTTTCTCAATTCAATACAAATCCCTCCACGACACATATGGCTGCCGCCAAAAGAGTTCTTCGATACCTTCAAGGAAGTAAAGAGTTAGCCCCTTTTTATCCCTGGAAATCACCTCTCAAACTTACCGCATATTCGGACGCGTCATATGGCAATGATCTCGATTCAAGACGAAGCTTTTCTGGATATCTATTTCAACTAGGAGACTTGACAATCACGTGGCGTTCTCGCAAACAAAGGTCCGTCGCAACTTTCACCTGTGAAGCTGAATACATGGCCCTTTCCTTAACTACGAAACATCACCTCTTGTTACAACGAGGACTCAAAGAGTTGTTGAAAAACGATATTCCAAATGCAGTTATGAGCGACTCAAATGCTGCCATCGACATTACGAATTATCCTAAAATCAACGACCGATCAAAACACATCGACATAACCTACCACTTCACGTGAGAACAAGTTGAAGCAGGAAATATCATGGTGTCATATGTTCAGTCGTCAGAAAATTTAGCGGATATATGTACTAAGGGATTGTCACGAGAAATATTGGAACATTTATGTAAGAAGTTTTTCTGTACAAAATGAGAAGGGGTGTTGGAAATATTGGGATCGTGACAAGGATTAGTGAAGTTTGTAATTTCTTACACATGTTTTCGGATGTTAAAGATCAGTTTAGAACGGACAAAAAGCCACAGTATCACAAGCGCTTATCATAAAGATAGCGCTCGTATTCCTTATATTACAGATATTACGTAGTCATGATGACTCGTATTCTATATTAATTACAGGGTTGTATATGACTCACATCACACCACCGATTACGCCATCGATCACACCATCGATTACGCCATGGATCACACCATAGTAACTATGACGAATAGATACCACACCATCTACGAAATGACTCCTTTTTCAGGGTCAACGAGATATCCATCAGTATTTTTTTTTTTTTCTTTCAGAACGAATACTGGTTTATGTATAAAAGACGGTGGTTTCCCACCTCTGTAGATAGTTTTTTCTATATCGCAACATACAGTTAGATAGCAATACAACAGTTTGCCCTCTAGCCTCCTGAAGTTGAACATCTTCCGACTTTCTTCCACTTGATTCTATTCTTTACGGTTTCATGACTATATATCTTCTTGGACCTAGAGTCAGAATACACAAGACCTGAATCACCTTTAACTTTGAACGAGTTCAGTTAATCATCTCTCTTTCTATTCACTCAAGACTTAGAAGAGAGTACCGACCTCGTTCATCCCGATACCGCACTTATAAATACAAAATTCCCACTCATTCTGTTGACTCCCCTCACTGCCCATGTCGATATGGAGGTTCCCAGTCACCAGAACATCTTCTTGTAAGATCCCCCCTATACCAACGTGAACAACAAACAATGCGGAAGAAGATTGGAGTGGTACACTCTCGATATCTCAGGAGGCATCTTCTTTATACAGATTAAGCCATGCAACCTTTGAAACATTGTCTGCATGACACGTATGTAGCTACTTGGAGATGGTACCTGGGCCAATTCCGTACTGACACACACCGTGGGCAGGGTAACATTCGAATTGCAGGCCAGGGAACTGTCAACGTTATGGTGGAGGAACATCAGACAGAGCGTGGAGGGGAGGATGGAGAGGATGTCGATGATGAGGATGGGGAAGCGGCCTGTTGACAGGAGGAGTAATTGAGGACTGGAAAGGGAGGGCGAGGGTAAATACCAGAGGCCGAACCTGCATGATATGCAAGACCAAGCCGACTGTGACTGACCGATGTTTTATTATTGTATGAAGCGTGTTACAAACCCCTATGATTTATTCAATGTTTCATTGTAACCAGAGCAGGGGTGACAGCAGACTGCGAAGTGGTGCTACCTAGCCAGGGGTATTGCGTTTTACCTGTGTTCGGAGTCATTTGTTGTTCTTGTTCTCAGTTATTTGTTTGTACCTTACTGGACATAGCCTGCGGACTGCATGCTGAATGATGAATAAATAATTAAATAAATAAATACCCTCTTGAGGTACGATAAGGAGGTGTTATAGTAGATAGGTGGTTTTTTCAGAGTTGACTGCTTTGCCAACCTATCGGCAGTTCATTTACAGGTACATCCGTATGGCAAAGAACCCATTGTACTGTGATAGTAGTTTTGAGTGCATTGAGGTTATTGGCGATGTTGGAGAGTGCCAGTGAAGTGGACTGTCCAGGGGCGGGTTTGAGGGTATTGAGACGTCGTATGGCAGCTTGATTGTCTGTGAAAATCCATATATATTATTTGGTGAGGTTATTACGTTGACAGATCTGAACGCATTTCTGTGCTGCTTTAAGAATTCCAAGTAATTCAGCATCAAAAACATCCTGTTGATGGCCCATTGCATAGGTTGTATCAATGACATCTTGTCCTGTTATTTCAACTACTGTTCCTGCGCCAATGTTCCCGTTCAACATGGATTCATTTAAATAACGAACATTATTGCGGTCATCTTATTTCAACATTGCTTGCTGCGCTTCGTGGGCTTTGGCTTCCTTTTCCTTTGAATAAAGGATTAATTTTTGTTTTGTCTCTGCTTTCAATGCATGGTGGACAGGCTGTGGTTGAATAGGTTTCAATCTCAGAGCTGTAGGAAATCCATACACTGAGGGTTGATATGGTTTGGATATGACGTGTTTCAAATTTGCGATTATTTTGTGGCATACTGTCCCATGAAATCCAGGGTCCGGTTGTGTTACTTGACTCGAGGGTTTCATGAAATGGATTGAAACTCAATGGACAATATTGTCGGATTGGATGCATTTCGGGAAACATGAGGATTGGAATTACATATTTTCTTCGCATGTGATTAAGTCAAACAGCTACTGGTGGCAGGGCTGCTTCATCATGTTACACTATTGTTGGGGATGTGCGGAAGGCTCCAAGTATGCACCGAAGTGCCATATTTTGAATATTTTCAAATTTCCGTTGACATGTTGTTTGGCCCATCCACCAATCTTCAGCTCCAAAGTCGCAGTCAGGTACAACACACGCATTGTATAGTTGGCGGACTGCAATGGGGGTTAGTCCTGATTCTGTATTGGCTAGTCATTTGAGTGCTCCAAGGGCTGTTTGCCGCTTGCGGCCTTCAGCATAACATGGTGTTTGAAGTTGATTTTTCTGTCAAACCAAATACCAATCCACCTTACCACATCTGGGCCAATGCCTGTTGTGCCGGGGGAAATGGTAGTTCCATTTGGTAGGGTGATCTTTTGGTCATTGGTGGAATCACCGTTTCGTTTATTGTGGAAGTGCATCTATTTATTTATTTATTTATTCATCATACAGCATGCAGCCCATAGGCTATGGCTGGTGAGGTACAAACAAATAACCAAGAACAGAAATAACAATTGAAACCGAACAAAGGAATAACAAATAACCCCTGGTTAGGTAGCACCGCTCCGCAGTCCTCTATCTCCCCTGCTCTAGTTACGAAGAAATTTCAAATAAATCATAGCGGTTTGTAACACGCATCATACAATGATAAAATATCTGTCAGTCTCATTTGGCTTGGTCCTGCATATCATGCGGGTTCTCCCCCTAGAGTATACCCTCCTCCTCCCATCCCCGTTCAAATTTCATCCTCCTCTCAACTCTCTGCTTCTCCTTCCTTTTCATCATCGTCCTCCCCATCATCCCCTCCACTCTCACTCTGATGTTCCTCGATCCTATTGATGAAAGTTCCCTGTCCTGCAATTCGGATGTTACCTTGCCCAAGGTGTTCATCATCCCGGAATTGGCCCAGGTACCATCTTCGAGTAGCCATATGTGTGTCGTGCAGAAAATCTTTCAAAGATTGCATTGCTTTGTCGGTATAAAGAAGATGCTTCCAGAGATATCGACGTTGAACAACTCCAATCTCTTTCCGCATGGTTTGTCTTTTGCGTTGGTATAAAGGGCATCTTAGCACAAGATGTACCGGTGACTGGGGACCTCCATAGTGACATGGGCAGTGAGGAGAGTCCACAGCATTGGTTAGTATTTTGTAGGGGTAACTGCGGAAGTATCCATGTCCAGTTCGTAGTTGGGTGACAGTAGATGCAAACTGGTGGTTGCCACTTCTGAAAATATTGTCTGGTTTGGAATGGAATGTTCTAATATAGTTCTTTCCTTTCGCGGAAATGTCGCATCCACCAATCGCCCCATTCCTGCATTTTTGCCGAAGTGGATCATTTCTGACTTTAAGTCATCAAATTGTACTGCATAGTTTTCTGCCCATTTGGCAGATGTCCGTCCAGCCGCCTCGACGCATCTGGCATTATCGGCTTTTGATTGTCTTTGAACCACACTTGCAACATTATCAATGTAGCTTGGAGTTCAGGACCTGGAACATTGGGTTGTGAGTTCGTAATAGAGAAGACTGCGATAGAGGAGGAAGAGAATTCGAGATACAGGCGATCCCTGAGGGATTCCTGTCCGGATGGGGCTGAGGTCTTTGTTTGGTCCATCCAATACCAGTGCTGTTATACGGTCGGATAGAATGTGGTCAACCAACAATTGAATTGCGGTCAGGTACCACAGTGGTGGTAGAGTTTGGGGGAGACAGCATTTGGATAAATTGTCGTATGCGCCACTCACATCCATAAAGAGGGCAGTGGTGATTTTCTCTTCATGTTTTCTTTGTTCAATTTCATGTGTCGGTGCCATTGCAGAATCTATAGCCAAGTGTTGTCTTCGTCCTTCTATTTGATCTTTGTGCAGCAGGTTGTATTTTTCAGCCATGTATGCAATTTGGTTTGCCATCAACTTTTAGAGAATCTTCCCAAGGCAATTGAGAAGGGCCACAGGTCGGTAGGCCTTAAATATTCAATAATGAGGTTTTTCAGGTTTGGGTATAATCACAGTCGTTTCTTGTCGCCAACAGCTGGGGTGATATTCTGTTGTGCCAAGTATTGCAAAAAGACTGTTGAATTGTTCAGTGGCTGCTAGGAATGCTTGCCGGAGACAGTAAATGCAGGTGGTCTTGATTAGGGTGTGGCTCTGCTGCATTAGTCCGGCTCTGCGGGTCGCTCGCGTAGTTAGCTATAACACTACTTCGGCCACATCACCAAACACATTCACTTCCACACGTACGAAAGGGTCCATTTACCCACATTGGTAGCAATACTCGACTTCTGACGGCCTCATAAGCATCAGAAGCGATCAAAACAACGCATGATGGTTGATATACCCGGTTTACCCTCGAACGAGTGGAATGTTGGCAGCTCAGAGACATCGCATGCGTCTTCTGACTTCCCGACCATTCCTGCTACGCACGCTGCACACGACGCGCAGGATTTCAGTTTCAAAGACAGAATCGACCAGGCCGAGTCAATTAGGTTTAGCAGCAAGACCACAATTTTAGCCGCGGGATTCGAACCTGCGGAACTTTGCTAGGCGGAATACGTTACGACACGACGAAAGATTATCGACAACGGCCCAGGGCACTTGTCTGACCAAGCAATCAACTGGATCAAGGTTACAGAGGACGTCCAGCTAGAGATGATGGATGCTGGCCTGTCTGAGAGCCTTGAACAAGCCGAACAATTCGCCAAGATTTGCGAACTCAACGAAAGTTTGGCCGCTAAAGTCATGGAGTTGGAGGATGCTGAGCCTGTCCAAGGCCCGAATCAGGAGTTGCCGGCAGCTCATTAGGAAATAAACGAGTTGGAAGAAGAGCTCTGGATCGAGAAGCGTCGCTCGGCCAAGTTGGAGAGGCGGCTTGAAAAGTACAATTCAGAGCCAGAGTCAACGGAACACACCGCCGACCACACCTCTGTTGCACAGTTCCGTCTTGAAAAAGATATGCTGCTGCACCAAGTCAAAAGTCTCCCCTCCGAGAACAGCGAGCTTCAATCCGAATTGAGAGCGTTTGAGCGCGTCATTCAACGACTCAAGACTAACCAAGTACATCCGACTCCAGCGCCCAACACCTTCGAACCCACCCCAGGCTCATTCGGCAACCGTGGCTCCTCCCAGTCAACCCCTGACCTGTCAGGAAGCCGTGGCTTCTCCATCAAATCGTCTAACCTTCCGACATACGCTGGCAAACGAACTCTGGATGATGTCACCGCCTTCCTGTTTGCTTTGGAACGACATTTCAAGAATGCTGCCCAGGCCATCGGATGGGTCGGCACTACGTGTTGGGGCGAGAGAGTGGTGCAGCAACTGAAAGGAGACGCAGCCATCTGGGCCATGCATCGTTTCCCAATATGTATGCCTATTGAATATTCCAACATTTGCACAGAGTTGAATGCTAAGTATATCCCGTCCAACACCTTCGACCTGGTCAAACGCAAATGGGAGGAGCTGAGCTTGAATAAGGGAGAACACGTGACAGAGTACAACGAGCGTTTCCGTCGCCACCGTTCGAAGTTAGACCCACACCAGCCAATGCCAGCGGAAATGTTAGCCGACGCTTATGGGTACAAGATTGAAAAGGGTAACCGGGGTGATTATACAGACTTTGTCCGGTATATTGGCATACGCGACAGGACTCCAACCCTTGAGCAGCACATGGAACACCTGGCTGCGTTGGACACGTCTCTCAACAAGTCTCAATCCGCATGCAGCTCTAACGCGAATGCTAATACAACTACGAAAGCCTAAACCAGAAAAATCGACTCCAAGAAAAGCGATGCGACTAGCACAACTGGCATGGCCAAAGACGACAGTTTAACCTGTTACAACTGCGGTCAGGTGGGCCATATTTCGCGCAACTGCCCGAACCGCGACTTGATGAAGAAGCTACTAGAGCAAGCTTGGGTGAGCAATGATGCCCCGAAAGACAAGTCTGGCCGCCTGCGCAAGAACAAGCAAATGGGAGGTGCGCTGGCCGGGCGAAAAGAAAGTGGACGGATTGCCGAGGAGAAAGAAGTGAAGTCGGAGACGGACAGTGAGGCGGGAAGCGAATTGGAGAATCTTTCGGACTCGAACTCTGGGGCGGGAAAGGTCAATTTATTTATTATTTATTCATCATACAGCATGCAGCCTGTAGGCTATCGCCGGTGAGGTACAAACAAATAACCAAGAACAAGAACAACAAATGAAACCGAACAAAGGAAAAACGAAAAACCCCTGGCTAGGTAGCACCGCTCCGCAGTCCCCTATCACCCCTGCTCTAGTTACAAAGAAATTTCAAATAAATCATAGCGGTTTGTAACACGCTTCATACAATAATAAAATATCTGTCAGTCTCATTCGGCTTGGTCCTGCATATCATGCGGGTTCTCCCCCTGGAGTTTACCCTCCTCCTCCCTTCCCCATTCAAATTTCATCCTCCTCTCAACTCTCTGCTTCTCCTTCCT
Organism: Trichophaea hybrida; assembly: GCA_015178995.1. Taxonomy (NCBI): domain Eukaryota; kingdom Fungi; phylum Ascomycota; class Pezizomycetes; order Pezizales; family Pyronemataceae; genus Trichophaea; species Trichophaea hybrida. Next base: position 4,256 of record WHVE01000865.1, on the reverse strand, counting down.
TTTCATCATCATCCTCCCCATCATCCCCTCCACTCTCACTCTGATGTTCCTCCACCCTATCGTTGACAGTTCCCTGTCCTGCAATTCGGATGTTACCCTGCCCAAGGTGTTCATCCTCACGAATTGGCCCAGGTACCATTTTCGAGTAGCTATATGTGTGTCGTGCAGAAAATGTTTCAAAGGTTGCATTGCTTTGTCGGTATACAGAAGATGCTTCCAGAGATATCGAGGGTGTACAACTCCAATCTCTTTCAGCATGGTTTGTCTTTCGCGTTGGTATAAAGAGCATCTTAGTACAAGATGTTCCGGTGACTGGGGACCTCCATAGCGACATGGGCAGTGAGGAGAGTCAACAGCATTGGTTGATATTTTGTATAGGTAACTGCGGAAGTATCCATGTCCAGTTCGTAGTTGGGTGACAGTAGATGCAAACTGGCGGTTGCCACTTCTGAAAATATTGTCTGGTTTGGTACGGAATGTTCCAATATAGTTCTTTCCTTTCGCGGGATGTCGCATCCACCAATCCCCCCATTCCTGCATTTTTGCTGCTCGGTTACCCTCTTGAGGTACGATAATGAGGTGTTATAGTAGGTAGGTGGTTTTTCCACAGTGGACTTTTTTGCCAACTTATCGGCAAGTTCGTTTCCAGGTACATCTGTATGGCCAGGAACCCATTGTACTGTGATAGTAGTTTTGAGTGCATGGAGGTTATTGGCGATGTTGGAGAGTGCCAGGGAAGTGGACTGTCCAGGGGCGGGTTTGAGAGTATTGAGACGTCGTATGGCAGCTTGATTGTCTGTGAAAATCCATACATGTCTTTTGGTGAGGTTATACGTTGACAGATCTGAAAGCATTTCTGTGCAGCTTTAAGAATACCAAGTAATTCAGCATCATAAACTTCCTGTTGATGGCCCATTGGATAGGTTGCTTCAATGACATCTTCTCCTGTCATTTCAACTACTGTTCCTGCGCCAATGTTTTGTTCAACATAGATCCATCTGAATAACAAACAATATTGCGGTCATCTTGTTTCAACATTGCATACTGGGCTTCGTGGGCTTTGGCTTCCTCTTCCTTTGAACGAGATTAATTTGTGTTTTGACTCTACTTTCAATCCATGGTGGACAGGCTGTGGTTGAATAGGTTTCAATCTCGAGCTGTTGGAAATCCATGGACTGAGGGTTGATAAGGTTTGGATAAGACGTGTTTCAAATTTGCGGTTATTTTGTTGCATACTGTCCCATGAAATCCAGGGTCCGGTTGTGTTACTAGACTCTGGGGTTTCATGAAATGGAGGGAAAGTCAATGGACAACGTTGTCGGATTGGATGCATTTCGGGAAACGTAAGTATTCGAATTGCATATTTCTTCGCATGTGATTAAGTCGAACAGCTACTGGTGGCAGGGCTGCTTCATTGTGTAGCGCTATTGTTGGGGATGTGCGGAAGGCTCCAAGGATGCACCGAAGTGCCATATTTTGAACTGTTTCGAATTTCTGTTGATATGTTGCTTGGCCCATCCACCAGACTTCAGCTCCGAAGTCGCAGACAGGTACAACACACGCATTGTATAGTTGGCGGACTGCACTGGGGGTTAGTCCTGATTCTGTATTGGCTAGTGATTTGAGGCTCCAAGGGCTCTTTTGCCGCTTGCGCCTTCAGCATGACATGGTGTTTGAAGTTGATTTTTCTGTCAAACCAAATACCAATCCACCTTACCACATCTGGGCCAATGCTTTTGTGCCGGGGAAATGGTAGTGCCTTGGGTAGGGTGATCTTTTCGTCATCAGAGGTATCACCGTTTCGTTTATTGTGAAGTGCATCATTTCTGACTTTGAGTCATCAAATCGTACCGCATTGTTTTCTGCCCATTGAAAGCTGTCCGTGCAGCCGCCTCGAGGCATCTTGCATTATAGGCTTTTGATTTGCTTCGAACAACAATTGCAACATCATCAATGTAGCTTGGAGTCCAGGAGCTGGGGTAATGGGTTGTGAGTTCGTAGAAGAGAGGACTGAGATAGAGGAGGAAGAGAATTGGGATGCAGGCGATCCCTGAGGGATTCCTGTCCAGACGGGGCTGAGGTCTTCCTTTTGTCCATCAAATGCCAGTGCTGTTGTACGGTCGGATAGGAAGTGGTCGACCCATAATTGAATTGCGGTCGGGTAGCCCAGTTGTCGTAGAGTTTGGAGGAGACGGTCTTTGGATACATTGTCGAATGCGCCACTCACATCCATAAAGAGGGCAGTGGTGATTTCCTTTGCATGTTTTCCTTGTTCAATTTCATGTGTAAGTGCCATTGCAGCATCTATAGCAGAGCGTTGTCTTCGTCCTCCTATTTGATCTTTGTGTAGCAGGTTGTATTTTTCAGCCATGTATGCAATTCGGTTTGCCATCAACTTTTGAGGATCTTCCCAAGGCAATTGAGAAGGGCAACAGGTCGGTAGGCCTTAGGTATTGAATAATCAGGTTTTCCAGGTTTGGGTATAATCACAGTCGTTGCTTGTCGCCACAGGTAGGGTGATATCCAGTGGTTCCAAGTATAGCAAAGAGACTGTTGAATTGTTTGGTGGCTGCTAGGTATGCTTGCCGGAGGCAGTAAAAGGGAACCCATCGGGTCCCGGGCTTTACGTGGTGCAGAGGTAAAAATTGCTTGTTTGATTTCTGTTGGGGTAAATGTAACCCATGGCAGGGTTGGTCGATTGGTGATATCAGTTGGGGAGGGGCTACTGGTGGGGGTGGGAACATGATAGAACGGAATAATACTGCATTTTCTTCAAAAGTTACAGCTGTTGTGTTGGAGAATGACAGGGGTGGTGTCCGTTGGGTTTTCCTGGGTTTGGTATAACGGAGGGCGGTAAATATCTCTGTGCCTTGTGCATTTGCTAAAAATTCAATCCACATTGTTGTGTTGGAGGTGCGATATCCCGGAAATATTGGTTTCGAACAGCTTTGAATTTGATGTGATCACTTTCAAGGCGGGTTTTCTTCCACTGCTTCTGGGCACGGTTCATCTGTGTTCGGGAGATTTTGAGTTGGGGTGTCTACCAGTGTTTTGAATGTGTTGTAAGCTGGAGAACTGGTGTAGATTCCTTGACTGCATCAAGAATCATATCTCTGAGTAGTTCGGCTGATTTGTCAAGGTTTGATTCGGTTGGTTGTTATGGAGGTATTGCCAGACCAGTCTTGAGGCATGGGCGAGTGTATTGAGAGTTTTTGAGAATAAATCCCAATCTGTCTTATTCCAGTTGTATCTTATCGTGTTGGAGTCAGTGGTAACAAGTTCAGATTCTGCCAAGATATCAAAACTTATTGTTGCATGGTCTGAACCAGTTGATGCGTTGTCATCCACAGCCCAATTTGTAACCGAGTCATGGATGGCTTGTGAGGTAAAGGCTAAGTCGATAATAGAGGTTCCTTTGCCAGTTCGGTAGTAGTATGTTGGGGTGTCTGGTTCATTGAGGAGGGAAAAGTTATTGGTTTCCATGATCTGAACAAGTTCGTCGGCGCGTTTGGGTGTTTTGATTTGTGAATTCCACCCATGTATGATGGGCATTCATATCACCAGCAATAATGCATCGTTCAGGCAATTGGATTTTGGTGAAGCTTCTTGGAATGGTGTAGAGATTAGATACGCCTTCATGTTTCATTGTAAATATTGAGACTGTGATTGGTGCAATTGAGGGGTTGATATTTCATGGACTTGAATATCAGGATCCTGGCTGATGTCGATACGTGGGGAGCATTTGATATAAGGGTTGTTTTTGGCCACATAGGCAATTGTCCTATTGTGTTTTCTTAAGTTTTAGGTGTATCAGTAGCTCAAATCCAGGGTGTGTTGTAATGATGTATTGTCTGGGTTGAATCCAGGTTCTTGGAGTAAAAGAAGGTCGGCCGTTCCAACTGCAAAGTCAAGAAGGGTATTGATGACTAAGGAGGAACGGTTGCAGTTGTGTTGTATAATTCGTATTTTGGTGGGTGAATAGGAAGGTTGTTTACGCATGGGTGATGGTCGGGTGTCTTTCATGAACTTGGCTCGTACCTCAGCACGTATGGCAGTAATTGTTGGGCATTTAGGATCGTTGGCTCAGTGATTACCCTTGCAGTTGATGCATTGGATAACATCATGGACACACTGTTTGCCTATGCTGGGACATGATCCGCATGAGTGGGAGGTGGTGGTGTGAGGTTCTGCACATATATTGCAGATAGCTGATTGTTTGCATCGTAGGTAGGAATGGCCATATTGTTGGCAATTAG
>WHVE01000864.1:0-50746 GCA_015178995.1 Trichophaea hybrida | reverse complement strand
GCACCGTCGTCACCTTTGCTCACTCGTTCCAAAATACATCCAAACTCCACCCAACTATATACGCATTCCTTTCAGTCCGCGGCCTATGCCATCACCATCATGCCATATTTACAACGCAACCAACACAATCTGATTCCAACCAACAACACCTGATTTCCTTCGTATTCCTGTATCTCAATCATCGATCCATATGCCTCCCCCGATCCTCACTCGACACAACCGTGACAAACCGCCTCGTAGGAACTCGGGTTGTGGGAGGGGGAGCTACTGTCACGGTTGTGTCGAGTGAGGACCGAAGAAGAAGCATGGATTGATGAAAGGCAAATGAGGTGTATGCAGGAATGAGGTTTTGAGAATGGGAAACAGGTTTTGAGAAAGGGAAACAGGTTTCGATGGAAGGAAACAGGTTTCGCAGGAAGGAATCTGGTTTTAAGGAATAGAAACAGGTTTCGATAGTTGCATTGCAATTATGGCGTGATGGTTGTGACATGATTTATCGTTTGAAAGGGTTGCGTACATGGTTGGGTGAGGTTTTGATGTATTTGGAACGAGTAAGCAAAGGTGATGACGGTCGGGTTAGCTGTACATAAGGATGCTGGATTTGCGGAAGATTGGTTTGTTCTTCACTCGTTCTCTAGTCTACAAAACAACCAATAGCTTCAGCACCAACCTTTCTTCACATCTGTGATTTCTGATTTCGAGTGTCTAGTTTGATTATGCAGTACCCGCGATCACTGCTCCCGCAGTTGGGTTCTTATAACCCCTAGAACTCCGAGCCTTGAAACCTTGACAGTTTCCCTTCGTATTCCCATGTATCCTTCATCGATCCACATTCCTCTTCCGATCCTCACTCGACACAACCGTGACCGTAACACCGGCAGCGCCACTCCAGGTTTATGTAGTCAAAGAGTATCCATACTTAATTTGGGACTGCTTCGAAGGTAGGTCAGGAACTTCACTCGGGATGTGGAAATCACTAAAAGATTCTGAATGAAATGAATAGGCTTTCTCCAATATGTATATTGTTAAGGCTTGTTCTCCTCGCTGAAAATGTTGATTATGCCTTTCTACCCTCGAAGAACCTAAGGTCTTTATACCTTTGTCTTCGCTTCTAACAATTACTTCTAACTACGCTTTTCTCTAGAGCTCCAGCACCTTAACCACCTTTGAATCAATGTCCATTCATTCACATCTACCGTGGTTCTCAATCTGTCGATTCTCTATCATCTTCATTGTCATTGGATCATGATCAGACCATCAGTATTTTTTATGACAACAAGCGCACAGGCTTGTGCCTCCGGACCAGTGGTATTCTTTCAATCGGATGACCTCCAGATAAATACTCCTCCGTTGATAGGGAACAGCTGGGTTGTTCAGAGTCGGCACATATTCTTAGGTCGTCGGCTTCTGGCTGGCACCATTGAGCTGGTTGCCGGCTGTCCATATGTAATCGGCCAAGGTCAGCTTTCTGGGCGATACTATTCAGCTGTTTGTTGGCTGTCCGTGTGTTATTCGCAATTTGGAGCAGAAGCGACTGTGGCCATTGACTAGCCGTCGATGCTTATCAATGGTGTGGGTGTTCGTTTGCTAGCCATCAGAAATGATTGGCTCTGGCATCCAAGACGAGTGATAGCCTCTGACATCTCATCAGAGAAATTGCGGGTGATCGTACGTGACCCCACTGCGAACTTGCTAGGTACAACACTGGAACAGTATGCCATCACTTTTTGTGTACCTCAAAACAGAGGTCAGAAGGTACCCAAAGACTATCAGAATGGGATTATGAACTTCCTGCACTTCATTCACCGAAATACTGACCCACGTATACATTGGCTACCCGCCACTGATTCTCTTAGTATTTTACAGCATTCCATGGAACAGTTCATTGGTTGCATTCCATATTGCAGAGTTGGAAACATGGATTAGACACTGCTTTCATTTGAGTTTCTTGATAATTATACCTATGATGCTCTGGAAACTCAATCAGTTCAAATGAAATCATTAAAATTAGAATGGAATAAATGCCAGACAACTATAATGATTACATGCTTTGCAGATGGTTTGCCCCATGTGAATCTGGTTATTATATTCAAGCATACCCCAGATAAAAAGCTGAAACAGCCTTGAAATTCCCAGAAACTTCGACTGCTTGCACTTGCAGAATCTCTTTACTGTCAAGGGTTCAAGGCTCGGAGTTCTAGGGGTTATAAAAACCAAACTAAGACAGAGGTATTGTACGGTGGTGCAGTGATCGCGGGTACTGCGTAACAGGCCAGAGACTCGAAATCCGGAATCACAGAAGTGAACAAAGGTTGGTGCCGAAGCTATTGATTGTTTTGTAGACTAGAGAACGAGTGAAGAGCAAACCTATCCTCCGCAAATCCAGCATCCTTATATACAGTTAACGCGACCGTCGTCACCTTTGCTCACTCGTTCCAAAATACATCCTAACTCCACCAAACTATATACGCAACCCTTCCAGTCCGCGGCCTACGCCATAACCATCACGCCATATTTACAACGCAACCAACAAAACCTGATTCCTTCCAACCAAACCTGATTCCTTCCAACAAAACCTGATTCCTTCAAACAAAACCTGTTTTACTTCGTATTCCCTTTCTCCTTCATCGATCCTTATTCCATCTTCGATCCTCACTCGACACAACCGTAACATTTACAGTTCAATGGTCACTGGGTGGTACAATGAAGCTGGGTACTGTGATGAAGGCATTATACTCTGCAATTTGAAAGAGTTATTTCTTCCAGCTTCAGACCCTCCAGGAACACCTGGATCTGAAAGATATTCTGTTCTTATTGCCTTGGATGCAGCACAATACACTGTATTGGAAAAGTAAAGTCTTACCTTCGAAGCCACAATGTTTTATCTGCTCTAATTTCCGGTAGCTGTATATCCATCATCCATTATTCAACCCATTGATATTATTTTCAATCAACTAGTGTTAGCAACGGTTCCGGGTTACCCGGCTGCGGTCCGGGTCTGGAACCGGACTAAACCCGAACCGGTCATAATTTCTGATTCCAAACCCGGAACCGAACCAGTCAACCTGCGCGTGTTGCCAGGTTTGGTTAGACCCACCGGGTCCTACCTTCGGGTTCTATAAACGGGTTCTTGCTTATTTGGCGAAAGGAAAGTATTGCACATACGTCTATAAAGGGATGAATTTCATAGCTCAGAAACATTTTACACTTTCTGCCTGACTTTTGATTGTATGTGTCAAGGGTTCAAGGCTCGGAGTTCTAGGGGTTATAAAAACCAAACTAAGACAGAGGTATTGTGCGGTGATGCAGTGATCGCGGGTACTGCATAACAAGCAAGAGACTCGAGATCCGGAATCACAGAAGTGAACACAGGTTGGTGCCGAAGCTATTGATTGTTTTGTAGACTAGAGAACGAGTGAAGAATAAACCTATCCTCCGCAAATCCAGCGCCCTTATATACAACAAATGCGACCGTCGTCACCTTTACTCACTCGTTCCGAAATACATCCAGACCATACCCAACTATGTACGCAACCCTTTCATTCCGCAGTCTACGCCATAACCATCACGCCATATTTACAACGCAACCAACAAAACCTGATTCCTTCCAACAAAACCTGATTCCTTCTTATCCAAACCTGTTTTCCTTCGTATTCCCTTTCCCCTTCATCGATCCTTATTCCTTCTTCGATCCTCACTCGACACAACCGTGACAGTAGCTCCCCCTCCCACATGCTAAGTTCCTACGAAGCTGTTGATCCGGGCTTGCCAGGTTGTTCCGCATGCAAAACATCAATTGCTTGAAGCCCATCCACGTTAACCGCCGGTTTCTAGCTTTGTTCATCATAGCCTTTCCACTTAACCAAATACTGCAATTGTCGTCGAAACATCCTCGAGTCGTCGATACATTCCACTTCGTATTCTTCTTCTCCGTCCACGATAACTGCAGGTGGTGCCGATTCGATTTGCCCTGGCAAAGGGTCTTCCGATACTTTGGTCAAGCGGGAGATTGGTTGTACTGGATGGATGTGAAGGTCCTTGGGTAATTGTAACCGATAAGCCCACGGACTAATAACCTCCATAATGTCGTATGGTCCCAGGCGTTTCCAGTCAAGCTTCTTGCTGGGTCGTTGTGTTGTAATATTCCTGGCGTCCATCCAGACTCGATCCCCAACCTCCATCTGCACTCCCTCTCGTCGATGCTTGTCTGCTTGTTCCGCTTGAATATCTTGTGCTCGAGTCATTTCAGCCTTCATCTGTTGGAAGATATCGTTCATTTTCTGGGAGAGGGTATTTGCGTTTACTTCCCTGATATCATTCCATTCTGAATCGGATGTTGGCTAAAGGTCATTCTTGGATGAAACCTGTAATTACCAAAGAACGGTGAGCATCCTGTTGTTTCCGAGGCGTGATTGTTTGACGCGAATTCTGCCATTGGTAGCCACTGTGTCCAGTCGTTCTGTTGATAATTGACGAAGGCCCTGAGGTACTGTTCTATAATCGCGTTCATTCGTTCCGTTTGTCCATCTGTCTGTGGGTGAAACGCGGTTGACAACATTCGTTTGATTCCAAGTCTTTCACAAACGTGTCTCCAGAATTCTGATGCGAATTGGGGTCCTCTATCTGATACTATGGTATCCGGTAAACCATGTAACTTGAACACCTCTCGTCTAAACATTGCGCCCAGCTTCCTGCCGTCTGTATCGTCCCGACATGGCACTAAATGTTTCATTTTTGACAACCTGTCAACCACTACCCATACGGCGTTGTACCCATCGCTTTCCGGTAATCCCACCACGAAATCCATACTCAGATCCTTCCATGGTTGTTGCGGTATTTCCAGTGGTTTGAGCCATCCGTGGATCTTCTGATGAATTGCTTTACTGCGTTGACATACATGGCAGTTTCGTACGTACCTGTCCACGTCCTTCCTCATACCTGGCCATTGATTATTTCTTTTGGGGAGTTCGAAGGTTTTTGCTCGTCCTGGATGTCCTGCTGCCGGTGTATCGTGATGGTCCTGTATCCGTTGCAGCTTGTCCGAATCTTTTTTGATGTCCGTTGCGTTGAGATACAGTCTTTCGCTGCTATCGAATGGGCAATCCTTGCATACATTTTTTATCCAGTTCCACAACTCCTTTGGATCGGTTTCGTCCTGATTCACCACTTCTGCGAATGCTATCACCAGTCCTTGTTGTATTCGTTTGTCAAGATTCTCCGTTTTGAGCACGATTTGTTGGGTTTTTTCTGCCCCCCCCTTCGGAGGGATGACTCCTGGCATTCTGGTGAGTGCATCGGGCTTTTGACCTTGCTTTCCTGGGCGGTATATAATCTTAAACTTGAATCTTGACAGGAACTCGGACCATCTAGTTTGTCTTCTAATAAGTAGCTTTGACGTCATGAAGTATTCGAGATTCTTGTGGTCCGTCAGTATTTTAATAGGATGTACTGACCCTTCGCATTCTGGTCTCCATTGTTCCAGACTTTTAACTATGGCTCCCAGTTCTTGATCGTAAATCTCGTAATTCTCTTCTGCCGGTGTATGTTTTTTCGAAAGGAACGCTACCGGATGAAGGATTCCTTGATCGTCGTATTGGGATAGTACTCCTGCGGACACATACCTCGAGGCATCGGTTTCCAAAACGATTTCTTTCTCATAGTCGAAGTGTGCTAGAACTGGTGCTGTTGTGAATGCTTCTTTTAGTTCCGCAAAGGCTCGTTTCTGATCGGGTCCCCAGTGAAATGATACCAGCTTTTTCGTTAGCTTTGTCAACGGTTGGACCACCCTGCTGTAGTTCCTGATAAACCTTCGATAGAAATTGGCAAATCCTAAAAACGCTTGAACTTCCTTGAGCTTGCCAGGTGCTTCCCACTCCTTCACCGCTGTTACTTTTTCTGGATCCATTCTAATCCCGTTTACCCCAACTATCAATCCCAGATACTTCACTTCCTGTTGATGAAACTCGCATTTTTCCGCTTTCAGATACAGACCGGCCTCCTTAAGTGTCGTCATTATTGCTCTGACGTGTTCCTTATGTTCTTTTAAATTGTCACTGTAAATGAGAATGTCGTCCAGCAATGCCGTACAAAAGATATCCAGAAAGGGGCGAAGAGTATCGTTGATGAATTCCTGAAAGCTGGCTGGTGCATTTGTGAGTCCGAAGGGCATAACGAGGGATTCGAACAGGCCATAACGGGTCCTAAACGCCGTTTTCCATTCGTCTTCTTCTGCTATTCGAATCATATTGCAGGCATCTCGGACATCTAATTTGGTGTACCACTTGGCTTTTGACAATCTCAACAAGGTTTCTTGGATTAATGGTAGTGGATATCGATTTTTTATGGTTCCTTCGTTGAGTCCTCGATAGTCCACGCACAGTCGTAAGCCTCCATTTCGTTTAGGTGCGAACAACACCGGTGCTCCGCATGGTGATGATGACGATCTGATGAATCCCTTTGACAAATTCTTTTCAATCCATTCTGTCAGGACCTGAAGTTCTGCTCTTGACAGGCTGTATATTGGTCCAAAGGGTGGTGTGAATCCGTCTTGAAGTGTAATCTTATGATCGTATGGTCTGTGTGGTGGTAGCCTTTCAGCAATTACTTTATCGAAGAGGGGGAGAAACTCATGATATTGCTTAGGAATTAACAGTTCTAGCGGTTTTCCTTGAAGGTACTTGACTTCTAGGGCCTTGTTGATTTCGTATAAGGTTACCGTGTACACCTTGAGTTTCTCCTTTTTATTCCGTCTCATAAATGGGGCTGCTGCTATAGCGCATATGTCCAGTTTTGATCCCTCAGATTCCGTTGTTTCCATATGATTCCCCCATACCCATACACTCGAATGATGTTGACAGTGCTTCTGGCAGTAATCGCTTTCGAATCCTATTCTTTTATTTTGGAATTTGACTGTAACATCGTGGAGTTGTAGCCATGGTAATCCAAGTACGATTGGATAGTGTCCAAGTTTCGTAACGAATGCTGGTAATTGCTCCTGATGTCCGCGTAAGCCTAAATTCAATTTAGCCATAGTGGTGATGGTTCCTGATTCGATGGGCCTTCCATCTATAACTTCTAATTCTCTTGATTCCTTCAATTCTTGTTCCAATAACTGATGATGGCAGACGAAATCTTTGTCAATAAATGCTATTCCAGTAGCTCCGCAGTCTATCAAAGCGTGGGTATCAATGATCTTATCTTCTATTTTCAGCGAGCATTTCACAACGAGGTGTTTGCTTTCCATAGAAGACTCTTTTATTTCTGCGCTTGATATAGAAAACTGCGAAATACCAAAACTAGTATTGACTGACAAAGGAGATTCGTTTCCAGCGCAATTGCCATCCTTATTGCACTGGACTAAACTTTTCCCAATTCCACTTCCTTTCCTTTTCCTGTTGTCGAATCTGCATCTCCTTCATTCGCTGCCTTTTTAAATGGTGACACTTCCGTTTGTCCTGATGCTGCCTTCAATTTCCTTGGGCATGATGCCGCGAAATGTCTGCTATCCCCACAGTACATACATAGTCCCCCTTCCCTTCGTCTCTTCCTTTCCTCAGGTGTAATCTTCTTCCCTTTTACTGCCGAGATGTCCATTGGAGCGGGGCCGTGATAACCTGCGACTGATCCTGCAGGTGCAGCGTCTGGGGCGGATGTGGTGTTGGTCGTTGCATCGGACCTTTTATATCCTTCCCACTTTCCAGATATCTTTTCTGCGGCTCTTCTCCTCAGCTGTGAATCCCTTTTCGACACCATTTTAACCAATTCGATCATGCTTTCTGGTTCCTCGATGTGCTGTATGGAGTCCTTGAGTTCGTTGGACAGCCCTGTCCGTAGTGCATCCAATTGTGCATCTTCGTTCCATTTGGTGTCTACTACGTATCTTTGAAATTCCGTGTAGTACTGGGAGAATTCGCGGTCTCGTTGCCTGAGTTTCTCGAGTTCTCTCTTCGCTGTTGCTGCTCTGTCTTGATCTCCGAATGCTATATACAGCAGGTCAACTAGGTCTTTCAGGGTATTGAGTTTGACTTCCCCTGAGATTTCGTCGCAGTGTGGTATTAACTGTGCCAGAGCCACTCCTTTCAGACATCCAACTGCATACCTCAGCTTCTTCTGTTCGTTGTTAAATGCCTTCGGCTTTCCGGCTATCTTCAATGCCAGCTGCACCTTCCATCCTCGAAGTTCCTTCCTATCTTGTCCTGAAAAACTGGTGATATCATTCACCTTCTCTTCTCGCTCTTCCCTTCCGTTCTTACTCTTGACTCTCCCCCTCTTCCCTCTGTTAACTTCAGAATCCTGGTTACCTGTTGTCGATTTTCTTCTGCCAGGTCCCTAAACTTCTCCATTTGAGCTTGAGCATCTTCCAGATCTTGTTTCAACTCCGCCAGGTCTGGATTTGCTTCCTCCAATGCTTGTTTTAGGATCCGGATTTCTTCAACCAGGTCCCCATGACTGCATGTTTGCGGTGATTCTGTTGTTGCCGCTGTTTGTTGAGTAAGCAGTAGTTCCTGCTTCAGATTGTCCCTTTCCTGGACGACTTTTTCTCCTTCTGCCAACATTTCCGATATTCGTACTTCCGCATTCTTCACAGATTGCTGTTCCTTGAGCAATTCGTTCAGTCTGCTGGTCGTTGGTAGTTGGCTAATTGCTTTCAGCCCTTTGTTGATGTCCCCGATGTGCTCCCTGAGCTGTGCTTCGCTCATGATTTCTGTATCTTTTGTTGCCACAATTTCCAGCTCCATCTGTAAGGCTCCGGTCAACGTGACATCGCGAGTCGATCGTGAAGGTTCTCTGGACATCTTTCTGATGATGTAGAGAGGCGGCCGTGAGGAGGCGAGGTTCTGACAAACAGTCTCTGACTTTGTCTATATTGTTTTGGATTTGTTGAACTGCTGCTTCGATTTCTGCTTCTGGAAACGGGTTGACCATCTACCAGAAGAATACTTCGTGTTTGCTGGGTGTTGTTACGATATTAGCGGAGTTGGTAAAGGAGCCGGATGTAATTCGCGGTCAACTCCCTTTCCCTTGTTCGCCTTTCGTTCGTTGTAATCTGCCCACGAGATTTGGCTTTCTATGTTCTTCTGTGTTGCCTTGATCGTAGATTCTGATATCGTTGATTGAGCTTCTGCTGCTCTACCGATTGTTGTATGTGTTCCTCCGCAATTATGTTCGCAGTAGCACGGTTCTTCGTTTTGGCAATCGACGTGAAGACCGTAGTACTTGGTCCAGAAGTTTGTGAATACTGCGTCGTCGATTTGGAGGCCTCCTCCGTTGCTTGCTGCTTCTGTCCAGTAGCTATTCCAAGGAGATACCGCTTGTGGTTCGTCCCAGAAGTATGTTTCCAAAGGTTCCTCGGATTCGTTGAGGATAGCGTTGATGCTATCAAAGGCGTTCAGGGGTTCTTGTTCGAAGAGGTTGAGGGTTCGACCAGCTAGGTCGAGAAAATTGATTCGGGATTGTTGAGGTTTGTTGCTGTCATATGCTGGCATCTAAAACAGCGTGGATCCTTCTCGTCGATGTTTCCACAGGCACACAACGCAGGAGTGTCTCCAAAAGCTGTGTACTGTGAGCTTATTTTCGAAGTTTCCAACTGATTTAAATACCGAGCAAAGGGAGTTGCAGGGTCTATGGCAAAAGTAACAACCGCTTCGATGAGAGTATCGGCACATATACTAAAATATAACCAGTAGAATCGATTATAGACTCGTTCTTCTGTCAAGGGTTCAAGGCTCGGAGTTCTAGGGGTTATAAAAACCAAACTAAGACAGAGGTATTGTGCGGTGATGCAGTGATCGCGGGTACTGCGTAACAAGCAAGAGACTCGAGATCCAGAATTACAGAAGTGAACAAAGGTTGGTGCCGAAGCTATTGATTGTTTTGTAGACTAGAGAACGAGTGAAGAACAAACCTATCCTCCGCAAATCCAGCGCCCTTATATACAACAAATGCGACCGTCGTCACCTTTACTCACTCGTTCCGAAATACATTCAAACCATACCCAACTATGTACACAACCCTTTCATTTCGCAGCCTACGCCATAACCATCACGCCATATTTACAACGCAACCAACAAAACCTGATTCCTTCCAACAAAACCTGATTCCTTCTTATCCAAACCTGTTTTCCTTCGTATTCCCTTTCCCCTTCATCGATCCTTATTCCTTCTTCGATCCTCACTCGACACAACTGTGACAGTATGTGATAAAATATAATATTGTGATATGTTCATTACTTAGGGAACTGTGCTCATACTCCAAATCAATTACAGGTGATCTCGAAGAGTTATTAACAGCTATTTGTATTTAAAAACAGTCAAAAGATGTTTAAAAAATATGATATTGAAATATATCATAAGTTCTGCGCTGTTTCTCAGCGATTTGTTGACGCTCCGTTCACTCTCACTTTCAATCCTGTAGCCTACATGTATGGTTGTGTGAATGTTGTGTATTCAATTATAAAGAATGACAATAAGCCTTATTTAATTAGGACATATGTTGCAATACTGATAAATCGCAATTTAATAATTGCTGATACTCACTTTCAGAGGTAGGATGGATGCATCATTACGAACTGATTTATCGATGAAAGGAGTCGAAACTTCGAAAATATGAATGAAATATGTAATATCTGTCATGCTAAAGGTGTTGTGCGACCAAAAATCGTGGACGCTCCATTGACGCTCACTTTTAGTCCTACAGTCTATGTGTTTTATTATGCAAAATTGATAAATATAATCATAACAGCAGGCTTTCATGCATATTCAATCAGAATATGCAGTGCAATATGGATTAATCGTGATTTAATATCTCCAAGCTTGGTTGCTCGAGTGTATCAGTAAAAATTGATTTGTCGATAAAGGCAGTCAAAATTGCAATTACACTCATGAAGCTCACACCATCTGATGCGCTAGAGATGTTGTGCGACCAAAAATCGTTGACGCTCCGTTGACACTCACTTTTAGTCCTGCAGTCTACACATCTTATTGTGCAAAAACAATAGATATGATGGTAATGGCGGGCTTTCATACTTATTCGATCAGAATATGCCGTGCGATACGTATTACTCGTGATTGAATTTCTCCAAGCATGGTGTTCGAGTGCATCAACAAAAATTGATTGGTCGATCAAGCCAGTCAAAACTGCAATTACACTAACGGAGCTCACACTATCTGATGCGCTTGAGATGTTGTGCGACCAAAAATCGTTGACGCTCCGTTGACGCTCACTTTTGGTCCTGCAGTCTACGCGTCTTATTATGCAAAAACAATAGATATGCTGGTAACGGCGGGCTTTTATACTTATTCAATCGGAATATGCTGTGCGATACGTATGAATCGTGATTTAATTTCTCCAAGCATGGTGCTCGAGAGCATCAGTAAAAATTGATTTGTCGATACAGGCAGTCAAAACTGCAATTACACTAACGGAGCTCATACCATCTGATGCACTAGAGATCTTGTGCGACCAAAAATCGTTGACGCTCCGTTGACGCTCACTTTTAGTCCTGCAGTCTACGCGTCTCATTGTGCAAAAACAATAGATATGATGGTAACGGCAGACTTTTATACTTATTCAATCAGAATATGCTGTGCGATTCGTATTGATCGTGATTTAATATCTCCAAGCTTGGTTGCTCCAGTGCATCAGTAAAGATTGATTTGTCGATAAAGGCAGTCAAAACAGCAATTATATTAATGGAGATTATAATATTTCACACACTGGAGAGGTTGTGTGACCAAAAATCGTTGATGCTCCGTTGACGCTCACTTTTAGTCCTGCAGTCTACATGTCATATTGTGCAAAAATAACAGATACGATTGTAGTGGTGGGCTTTCATGCATATTTAATAACAACACGCTGTGCGATACGGATTAATAGTGATTTAATTTCTCCAAGCTCGGTTTCAAAGGTTGCTCGAGTGCATCAGTAAAAATCGATTTGTCGATAAATGCAGTCAAAACTGTAATTAAATCGATGGAGTTTACAATATCTCACGCGCTAGAAATGTTGTGTGACCAAAAATCGTTGACGCTCCGTTGACGCTCACCTTCAGTCTTGTAGCCTAGTTGTATGGTCGCGCATTTACAGCATATTCATGCGTAAAGACTGGCATTCATTCTTTTTTAAGTAGGAGATCTTTTGCAATACTGATATATCGTGATTTGAAAATTGCTGATACTCACTCTCAGAGATAGCATGGAAGCATTATTAAAACTCACTTCACAGATTCAATTCCGTTTTGTTTACCCTTATATTGCTCGTTTTGACAGCAGAAACTATATAATAGATTGAATATCCAAATTAATTCAGTATGCCCAATAAACCCACTTGCGTATTCTCTTTCATTGTTAATACTCTTATTATCACTGTCGTTCTCTTTGAAATGATTATTAGAAATTATTCGTGTGAGTGGGGGCAGTGCATACCTGATATATCCTCGATGCTGGCATCAGTACTGGAGCCATCAAAATTGGAATCGTCTTCGTCTTCTGAATCTTCATGTGGGGTAAATTCATTCAAAAGACTAAGATGAAGCACTCTTTGAGGACTAAGTTGTGCTGCTTGAGCGGCTGATAGTCCAGGGGTTGCAGATACGACTGGTGCTGCCGAGACTGTTGGTTCTGTAGTGGTCCCAGGCTTCGTGCCTTTGCGCCTCCAGCGGGTAGCAGGATTTTGAGCAATCTTGTTTTGGCAACGAAGGCAGCCATTCAGGTGATTTTCATTGATCATGGATGAATGCTTTTCAATGACCGCCTTCACACTCTTATGACCTGGCAACTCAAAACCCCGTCTCTTTTCTTCTCGAATCTCTGCTCGAGGCTTTTTAATGAAATTCTTTGTTTCTTCGATTGCAGCGCACGTGTCACGGTTGTATCGAGTGAGGATCGGGGGAGGAATATGGATCGATGATTGAGGTACAGGAATACGAAGTAAATCAGGTTTTGTTGGTTGGAAACAGGTTTTGTTGGAAAGAATCAGGTTATGTTGGTTGGAATCAGGTTTCGTTGGAAAGAATCAGGTTTCGTTGGTTGCGTTGTAAATATGGCGTGATAGTTATGGCGTAGGCTGCGGACTGAGAGGGTTGCGTACATAGTAGGGTGCAGTTAGGATGTATTTCGGAACGAGTGAGCAAAGGTGACAACGTTCGGGTTAACTGTATATAAGGATGCTAGATTCGCGGAGGATAGGTTTGTTCTTCACTTGTTCTCTAGTCTACAAAACAATCAATAGCTTCGGCACCAACCTCTGTTCACTTCTGTGATTGCGGAATTCCAGTCTCTAGATTGTTACACAGTACCCGCGATCACTGTACCCTTTCGTTTGGTTTTTATAACCCCTAGAACTCCGAGCCTTGAAACCCTGACAGAAGAACGAGTCTACAATCGATTCTACAGGTTATAATTCAGTATATGTGCCGCTACTTTCATCAAAGCAGTTGTTACTTTTGCCACAGACCTTGCAACCCCCATTGTTCCGTGTTTAAGTCAGTTGGAAACTTTGAAAACAAGCTCACAGTACACAGCTTTTGGAGACACTCCTGCGTTGTGTGCCTGTGGAAACATCGACGAGAAGGATCCACGCCATTTTAAATGCCAGCGTACGACAGCAACAAACCTCAACAATCCCGAATCAATTTCCTCGACCTAGCTGGTCGAACCATCAACCTCTTTGAACAAGAACCCCTGAACGCCTTTGATAGCATCGACGCTATCCTCAACGAACCCAAGGAACCCTTGGAAGCATATTTCTGGGACGAACCACAAGCAGTATCTCCTTGGAATAGCTACTGGACAGAAGCAGCAAGCAACGGAGGAGGCCTCCAAATCAACGACGCAGTATTCAAAAACTTCTGGACCAAGTACTACGGTCTTCACATTGATTGTCAGAACGAGGAACCGTGCTACTGCGAACATAACTGCGGAGGGACGTATACAACAATTGGCAGAGCAGCAGAAGCTCAATCAATACAATCGGAATCCACGATCAAAGCAACACAGAAGAACATAGAAAGTCAAATCTCGTGGGCGGATTACAACAAACGAAAAGCAAACAAGGGAAAGGGAGTTGACCGCGAGTTACACCCAGCCCCCTTACCAACCCCGCTGATCATCGTAACAACACCCAGCAAACACAAGGTGTTCTTCTGGTAGATGGTCAATCCGTTTTTAGAAGCAGAAATTGAAGCGGCAGTTCAACAAATCCAAGACAACATAAACAAACTCAGAGACTGTTTGTCTGAACCTCGCCTCCTCACAGCTGCCTTTCAACATCATCGGAAAGATGTCCAGAGAATGCTCGAGACCAACTCGCAATGTCACGTTGACTGGGGCTTTACAAATAGAACTGGAAAACGTGGCAGCAAAAAATACGGAAGTCATGAACGAAACACAGCTCAGGAGTCACATCACGGACATCAACAAAGGGCTAACAGCACTGAGCCAACTACCGACAACCAGCAGATTGAGGGAATTGCTCAAGGAACAGCAATCTGTGAAGAATGCGGAAGCACGAATATCGGAGTTGTTGACAGAAGGAAGAAGGGGAGAAACAGGAGAAAGGACGGACAAAGAGGAGCGAGAAGAAAAGGTGAATGATATCACCAGTTTTTCAGGAGAAGATAGGATGGAACTTCGAGGATGGAAGGTGCAGCTGGCATTGAAGATAGCCGGAAAACCAAAGGCATTCAGCAACGAACAGAAAAAGCTGAGGTATGCAGTTGGATGTCTGAAAGGAGTGGCTCTGGCACAGTTAATGCCACACTGCGACGAAATATCAAGGGAAGTCAAGCTCAATACCCTGAAAGACCTAGTTGACCTGCTGGATATAGCATTTGGAGATCAAGACCGGGCAGCAACAGCAAAGAGGGAACTTGAGAAACTTAGACAACGAGACCGCAAATTCTCCCAGTACTAAGCGGAATTTCAAAGATACGTAGTCGACACCAAGTGGAACGAAGATGCGCAACTGGAAGCATTACGAATGGGATTATCCAACGAGCTCAAAAACTCCATACAACATATTGAGGAGCCAGAAAGCATGATCGAATTCGTCAAGATGGTGTCAAAAAGAGATTTGCAACTGAGAAGGAGAGCTGCGGAAAAGAAATCCGGGAAATTGGAGGGTTACAAAAGGTCCGATTCAACGACCAACACCACATCTGCCCCAGACACTGCACAAGCAGGATCAGTTCCAGGTTATCACGGTCCTGCTCCAATGAACCTTTCGGCAGTAAATGGAAGGAAGATTACACCTGAGGAAAGGAAGAGACAGAGGGAAGGAGGATTATGTATGTACTGTGGGGATAGCAGACATTTCGCGGCATCGTGCCCATGGAAGCTGAAGGCAGCATCAGGACAAACGGAAGTGACACCATTTAGGAAGGCAGTGAATGAATGGGATACAGATTCAACAACAGGAAAAGAAATGGAAGTGGAATCAGGAAAAGTTTAGTCCAGTGCAATAAGGATGGCAATTGCGCTGGAAACGAATCTTCTTTGTCAGTCAATGCTAGTTTTGGTATTTCACAGTTCTCTATATCAAGCGCAGAAATAAAAGAGTCTTCTATGGAAAGCAAACAACTCGTTGTGAAATGCTCGCTGAAAATAGAAGACAAGATCATTGATACCCACGCTTTGATAGACTGCGGAGCTACTGGAATAGCATTTATTGACAAAGATTTCGTCCGCCATCATCAATTACAAGAACAAGAATTGAAAGAATCAAGAGAACTAGAAGTAATAGATGGAAGACCCATCGAATCAGGAACCATTACCACTATGGCTAAACTGAACTTAGGCATACGCGGACATCAGGAACAGTTACCAGCGTTCGTTACGAAACTTGAACATTATCCAATCGTACCTGGACTACCATGGCTACAACTTCACGATGTTACAGTCAAATTCCAAAAGAAAAGAATATGATTCGAAAGCGATTACTGCCAGAAGCACTGTCAACATCATTCGAGCATATGGGTATGGGGAAATCATATGGAAACAACGGAATCCGATGGACCAAAACTGGACATATGTGCCATAGCAGCAGCTCCATTCATGAGACGGAATAAAAAGGAGAAACTCAAGGTGTACGCGGTAACTTTATATGAAATCAACATGACCCTAAAAGTGAAGGACCTTCAAGAAAAACCGCTGGAACAGCTAATTCCTAAGGAATATCATGAGTTTCTCCCCCTCTTGATAAAGTAATCGCTGAAAGACTACCACCACACAGACCATACAATCATAAGATCACACTTCAAGACGGATTCACACCACCCTTTGGACCAATATTCAGCCTGTCACGAGAAGAATTCCAAGTTCTAAAAGAGTGGATTGAAAAGAACTTGTCAAAGGGATTCATCAGATCATCATCATCACCATGCGGGGCACCGGTGTTGTTCGCACCAAAACCGAATGGAGGCTTACGACTGTGCGTGGACTATCGAGGACTCATCGAAGGAATCATAAAAAATCGATATCCGTTACCTTATATCCAGGAAACCTTGTTGAGATTGTCAAAAGCCAAGTGGTACACCAAACTTAATGTCCGAGACGCCTACAACATGATTCGAATAGCAGAAGGAGACGAATGGAAAACAGCATTTAAGACTCGTTATGGCCTGTTCGAATCCCTCGTTATGCCCTTTGGACTCACCAATGCACCAGCTAGCTTTCAGGAATTTATCAACGATACCCTTCGCCCTTTCTGGACATTTTCTGTATGGCATTCCTGGATGACATCCTGATTTACAGTGACAATTTAAAGGAACATAAGGAACACGTCAGAGCAATAATGACGACGCTTAAGGAGGCCGGTCTGTATCTGAAAGCGGAAAAATGCGAGTTTCATCAACAGGAAGTGAAGTATCTGCGATTGATAGTTGGGGTAAATGGGATTGGAATGGACCCGGAATAAGTAACAGCGGTGAAGGAGTGGGAAGCACCTGGCAAACTCAAGGAAGTTCAAGCGTTTTAAGGATTCGCAAACTTCTACCGAAGGTTTATATAAAATTATAGCAGGGTGGTCCAACCGTTAACCAAACTTACGAAGAAACTGGTACCTTGTCACTGGGGCCCTGATCAAAAGAGAGCATTTGCCGAATTGAAGGAAGCATTTACAACAGCACCAGTCCTAGCACACTTCGACTACGAAAAGGAAATTGTCCTGGAAACCAACGTATCGAGTTATGTATCCGTGGGAGTATTATCACAGTACGACGATCAGGGAATCCTCCACCTAGTGGCATTCTTTTCAAAGAAACATACACCAGCGGAAGAAAATTACGAAATCTATGATCAAGAGCTGGGAGCCATCGTTAAAAGTCTGGAACAATGGAGACCGGAATGCAAAGGGTCAGTACATCCTATCAAAATACTGACAGACCACAAAAATCTCGAATACTTCATGACGTCAAAGCTACTCAATAGAAGGCAAACAAGATGGTCGGAATTCCTATCAAGATTCAAGTTCAAGATCATATACCATCCAGGAAAACAGGGTCAGAAGCCCGATGCACTCACCAGAATGCCAGGAGACATTCCTCCGAAGGGGGGGGCAGAAAAAACCCAACAAATCGTGCTGAAAACGGAAAATCTTGATAAAACAATACAGAAGGGATTGGTGGTAGCGTTTGCGGAAGTAGTCAGTCGAGAACCAGATGAAGTTAGCTCAGAAGAGTTGTGGAATTGGATTCAAAGGGTGTGCAAGGACTGCTTGTATGACAGCAGCGAAGGACTGTGTGCCAACGCCATGGATATCATCAACGAAGAAACTTCGAAAAAACTTCAACTGATACAGGATCATCACGATAAACCGGCAGCAGGACATCCAGGACGAGCAATAACCTTCGAACTCCTCAAAAGAAGTCATCAATAGCCAGGTATGAGGAAGGACATTGACAGGTACGTACGAAACTGCCACGTGTGTCAACGCAGCAAAGCAACCCATCAGAAAATCCATGCATGGCTCAAACCACTGGAAATACCGCAACAACCATGGAAGGATCTGAGTATGGATTTCGTGGTGGGACTACCGGAGAGCGAGGGGCACAACGCCATATGGGTAGTGGTTGATAGGTTGTCAAAAATGAAACATTTAGTACCATGTCCAGACGATACAGACGGCAAGAAGCAGGGCGAGATGTTTATACGAGAGGTGTTCAAGTTACATGGCTTACCAGACACCATAGTATCGGACAGAGGACTCCAATTCGCATCAGAGTTCTGGAGACATGTTTGTGAAAGACTCCGAATCGAACGAAGGCTGTCAACTGCGTTTCATCTGCAGACAGATGGACAAACAGAACGAATGAACGCCATTATGGAACAATACCTCAGGGCCTTCGTCAATTATCAACAGAACGACTGGACACAGTGGCTACCAATGGCAGAATTCGCGTCGAACAATCACGCCTCGGAAACAACAGGATGCTCACCATTCTTTGGCAATTACGGATTTCACCCAAGAATGACCTTTAGTCAACATCCAATTCAGAATGGAAACGATATCAGGGAAGTGAACGCAAACACCCTCTCCCAGAAAATGAACGATATCTTCCAACAGATGAAGGCTGAAATGACTCGAGCGCAAGATATCCAGGCGGAACAAGCGGACAAGCATCGATGGGAGGGAGTGCAGATGAAGGCTGGGTATTGAGTCTGGATGGACGCCAGGAATATTACAACACAACGACCCAGCAAGAAACTTGACTGGAAATGCCTGGGACCTTACAAGATTACGGAAGTCATCAGATCATGGGCCTACCGGTTACAGTTACCCAAGGACCTTCACATTCATCCAGTACAACCAATCTCCCGCTTGATCAAAGTTTCGGAAGATCCATTGCCAGGGCAAATCGAATCCGTACCACCTGCAGTTATTGTGGACGGAGAAGAAGAATACGAAGTGGATTGCATCGACGACTCGAGGGTGTTTCGACGACAACTGCAGTACCTAGTTAATTTCAAAGGCTATGATGAACAAAGCTGGGAACCGGCAGTCAATGTCGACGGACTTCAAGCAATCGATGTATTTCACAAAGAACAACCTGGCAAACCCGGATCAATAGCCTTGTAGGAACTCGGCCTGTGGAAGGGGGAGCTACTGTCATGGTTGTGTCGAGTGAGGATCGGGGAGGAATATGGATCGATGATTGAGGTACAGGAATTCGAAGTAAATCAGGTTTTGTTGGTTGGAATCAGGTTTTGTTGCAAAGAATCAGGTTTTGTTGCAAAGAATCAGGTTTTGTTGCAAAGAATCAGGTTTCATTGGTTGCGTTGTAAATATGGCGTGATAGTTATGGCGTAGGCTGCGGACTCAGAGGGTTGCGTACATAGTCGGGTGGAGTTAGGATGTATTTCGGAACGAGTGAGCAAAGGTGACGATGGTCGCGTTAACTGTATATAAGGATGTTAGATTCGCGGAGGATAGGTTTGTTTTTCACTCGTTCTCTAGTCTACAAAACAATCAATTGCTTCGGCACCAACCTCTGTTCACTTCTGTGATTCCGGAATTCGAGTTTCTAGTTTGTTACACAGTACCCGCGATCACTGTACCATTGGGTTTGGTTTTTATAACCCCTAGAATTCCGAGCCTTGATACCCTGACAGCGCAATATGCCATGTTTAGCCATGTTAACCATGTTGAGCGTGATGCGCATGTCCGCATGCTTGAGCTGTACATGCCCACCTTGCCTGGCCATTGTTGCGGACATGTTAAAAACCTACTAAAATTCAGTTGCTGTAATAAATATTGAACAATGGCAAAAGCAGTCACTTCAATCATATACTTCTCCGTGGCCTTCTCTAATGCTTTGAGCGATGTACGTGTCCACTCCCGAGGTCGTTTGTCGGAAAATTTGTCTGCAAAAACTCCTGAGTTGACAACATCATGGTGCTCAATCTCATGGACTGTTCGGACGAATGCCTTGGTAGACCACGGAGGGTTGCCTTTTTGGCTCTCGTTGAACTGTTCATGTAGTTCCGAACGGATTGCAGCTAATTGTATCCGATCAGTTGACTGTCGTTCATGCAGATTTGATAACGTACATCCTATTGCATGGTTTTCCGTGTTTTTCTTGGCACCAGTTTTGCGTACAATTTTCAACTTTTCGTCCTCATGCATATTTCTTTTTGCAATATCGGCTGCAGTGCAGTGAGGATTCTGGGCGCGACGTTGGAGAAAAGTACTTGGAACGCATGTATTCGATGTAGAGGCAGGCGTTGGTGCGGATACACTCTTCAATTGACTGCTAGAAGCAGTTGCTTGTGGTTGAGCCATTGCTTGGGAATATGGTAAGTGAAGAGAGAAGAATTGGAGTTTGGAGAAGAGGAAGAACCTGAAGAATATATAAGAATTGATGCAAATTTCAAGTTGAATCTTAGTTTTCAACTGTCAATATACACATTATCGCATTGTCGTATTTCACGATGGACCCTGCTGTGGAACACTGCAGAATCGCAAGGATGTTGGCCTGTTTCAAACCCTGCTAATTGTTGGAATTTAATAATAAATAAAGCTGAACGGCTGGCGATATAAAACCTTTGAGACAACAACCGGTGGTTGTATGTTCAGTGTAATAGCTGTTTAAACTGAAGCGATGTCATGTGCAACAGTTTCTGCAGCCAAGTTGAACGGATGTTGGATTAAGGGTGAGCATTTTTCCAAATTGTTACAGTCATAGCACCTGCCTGTAGGATCATTTTGGTAGTATAACTATAACCACAATGACCCACCTTTCCCCCTCCCTCCAACTTCCAACATCTCCTCCACAAACAAAGTTCACACGAACCACACCACAGAGCAACAAATACGGTTCAGACTCCTAAACAATACTTTTCAGCACTCCCGGCGGGGAAATATCGTAAATCAACTATGCGCGCAACAACACGACGTCATAAAGCGAACCAAGGCAAAACTGGTGTCCAAGCAGAACAGGTCCGAGCACTTGGCGCTTTGCGCAGTCTCCGTTCCAAAAAGAGGTGTGCAGCTGAGCTCCGACCTGAATCATACTTTGTGAGCATGGAAGCAAAGGAGAAGTGGATTGAAGAATTTGTGCAGAGTGAAACAGCAGCAGCAAGACAGTGGGTAGCGGAAGCTGAAGCGGCAGTGGGGAGAGAACAGGACTCTATATTGAGAAGAGCAGCGGCTGGTACGATGAAAATGATATTTCAAGAGATGCTGGAAGCAATTGGTGATAGTGTTGATGATGTCGCAACTTCGGATGAGGAAGATGATGAAGATGAGGAAGAGGATGGAGAAGACAATGACGATGCAGAGCTCAGTGATGAAGACGAATCTGATTGGGTAGTTGGCACAATCAACAAAGCGGTACAGGAACGACCCAATACCTTTCGGACGAAGCGGATGAAGCTCGAGGAATGTACTACACCAGGATGGGCAGATGGAGAGAATTGCTTTGGTGAGCGCGACAGGAAGTACGGCACTGCTGAATTCAAGGTTCGGTCGGTGGTTACTCCGAATAGTCTAACGAATTCAGCTGATGCGGTTGCGTTTGGTCATTTTATGGATGCGACAATATCACCTATGCCCCAACCACCATCTCCACCTGGAAGTAGTCATTTGCGACTAGGAGCTGGCAAGCCTAATGAGACTGTTAATACATTCACGTCTGTCAAAACGATTGAATCGGTAAGCAATTAGCCCTTACAGGTATTTTCTTCTACTAACTATTATCCAGATGTCCGATTTAGCTGAAAATATGGGTATGGAGTATGGTGGCCCGTAGATATAGATTGTTGTATAGTCATAGATTATCATATTGTTGTTTTCGACGGTGTCTCATTTGCATATGCTCTTTTGCCCTATTTTTATATTTGTTAGTTTTCTATGATATCAGTTGTGAAAGATAAAAAAAATGGTCTATGCATGTGCAAGGATAGTGCCGAATGTATGAACTTTAAGTACACCAAATATAGCAGATACACCGCCTATCAGTGAGATTGAATTGAGTAAAGTTATTTTCAGAATGAAAATAAAAACTTAATTGATACGTAATCTGCCACCGGAATTTTACATCAGTCTTGTCGTATTTGCGTCACAAATTGCGGTCTGATCGTATACCTCATCAGGTCAAAAGACTGTCGTCATACATAATTCAAATGAAACTTCAACTGCCTAACCTGCCGCTCAGGCCCTGTACACATGATGGCAATCTCACAAAGTCCTTAGGGAGACCATGAAGATATGGCACAACCGGCTGGATGACGAAAGTGTGCTATATATAATACATACTTACGTCATTAACTTTATACCGTGTAAAGCCGGTCGTAACCGGTATAATACTCCAAATCTATGTTTCAATAGCTACGCGAACTGTCCATCAGATGTCAAATAGTTGCGCCATTACGCATAGTATGTAGTCATATTGAAACAGGTAGTACAACAGCTTATAATTAATTTCAACGGATATCAATATCGAATACACATGAAAGCCTGCTGCTACAATGAAATAAACTGTATTTGCACGACAAGACACGTAGAATGCAGGACTTAATGTGAATGTCAACGGAGCGTCAACAATTTTTGGTCATACAACATCTCTAGCGCATCAGATCGTGTGAGCTCTATTAGTGTAATGACAACTTTGACTGCCTTTATCGGCAAATCAATTTTTACTGATGCATTCAAGCAACCAAGCTTGGAGATATTAAATCACGATTAATCCGTATCGCATGGCATATTCTGATTGGATATGCACCAAAGCCTGCCGTTATGATCATATTTATTAATTTTGCATAATAAGACACGTAGACTGTAGGACTAAAAGTGAGCGTCAACCGAGCGTCAACGATTTTTGGTCGCACAACATCTCCAGCTCATCAGATGGTGTGAACTCCGTTAGTGTAATTACAGTTTTTACTGCCTTTATCGGCAAATCAATTTTTACTGATGCACTCGAGCAACCAAGCTTGGAGAAATTGAATCACGATTAATACGTATCGCACGGCATATTCTGATTGAATATGCATGAAAGCCTGCTGTTACAATTATATTTATTAATTTTGCACAATAAGACGCGCAGACTGCAGGACTAAAAGTGAGCGTCAACGGAGCGTCAACGATTTTTGGTCGCACAACATCGCCAGCGCATCGGATGGTGTGAGTTTCGTCAGTGTAATTGGAGTTTTGACTGCCTTTATCGGCAAATCAATTTTTACTGATGCACTTGAGCAACCAAGCTTGGAGAGATTAAATCACGATTAATACGTATCGCATGGCATATTCTGATTGAATATGCATGAAAGCCTGCTGTTACAATTAAATTTATTAATTTTGAACAATAAGACGCGTAGACTGCAGGACTAAAAGTGAGCGTCAATGGAGCGTCAACGATTTTTGGTCACACAACATCGCCAGCGTATCAGATGGTGTGAGTTCCGTCAGTGTAATTAGAGTTTTGACTGCCTTTATCGGCAAATCAATTTTTACTGATGCACTCGAGCAACCAAGCTTGGAGAAATAAAATCATGATTAATCCGTATCGCACTGCATATTCTGATTGAATATGCATGAAAGCCTGCTGTTTTAATCATATTTATTAATTTTGCACAATACGACGCGTAGACTGCAGGACTAAAAGTGAGCGTCAACGATTTTTGGTCGTACAACATGTCTAGCGCATCAGATGGTGTGAGCTCCGTTAGTGTAATTGCAGTTTTGACTGCCTTTATTGACAAATCAATTTTTACTGATGCACTCGAGCACCATGCACGGAGAAATTCAATCACGATTCATACGTATCGCGTGGCATATTCTGATTGAATAAGTATGAAAGCCCGCCGTTACCATCATATCTATTGTTTTTGCACAATAAGATGCGTAGACTGCAGGACTAAAAGTGAGCATCAACGGAGCGTCAACGATTTTTGGTCGCACAACACCTCCAGCGCATCAGATGGTGTGAGCTTCATTAGTGTAATTGCAGTTTTGACTGCCTTTATCGACAAATCAATTTTTACTGATGCACTCCAGCAACCAAGCTTGGAGAAATTAAATCACGATTAATCCGTATCGCACTGCATATTCTGATTGAATATGCATGAAAGCCTGCCGTTATGATCATAGTTCTCAATTTTGCATGGTAAGACTCGTAGACTGTAGGACTAAAAGTGAGCGTCAACGGAGCGTCCATGATTTTTGGTCACACAACATCTCCAGCGCATCAGATGGTGTGAGCTCCGTTAGTATAATTGTAGTGTTGACTGCCTTTATCGACAAATCAATTTTTACTGATGCACTTGAGCAACCAAGCTTGGAGAAATTAAATCACAATTAATCTGTATTGCTATGCATATTCCTATTGAATACGGCTGAAAGCCTGCTGTTAAAATGATATATTTTCTTTTTGCACAGGATACACGTAGAT
This sequence comes from Trichophaea hybrida, assembly GCA_015178995.1. NCBI lineage: Eukaryota > Fungi > Ascomycota > Pezizomycetes > Pezizales > Pyronemataceae > Trichophaea > Trichophaea hybrida. Next base: position 26,364 of record WHVE01000864.1, on the reverse strand, counting down.
TGCAGGACTAAAAGTGAGTACGGATGATATGTCAACGATTTTTGGTTATACGACATCTCCAACACGAGTCGATTCGGGTAAACTGCTATCATTATCGTACTTTTGACTGACTTGACTACCTAATCAGGTTCAAAAATTCCAATCATAGCTAGTATCAACTTTTTGAACTAGAGCGTACATATGGACTTAACAACTAATTCTAAGTGCTAATGGAGTATCAACACATTGTCATAGTGCAGATAATGCTACTGCAGTTCGATGCAGCTGATATGGAATAGAACAACTTGATAGACGGATTTTATGCATGAAAATACTTCGCCCATACTCAAGATTTTATTTACCTATTGTTTCTCATGTTTATCATTTATTCCTACAAACGGTCTGTGGAAGTAGGTATTTAAGACATCAAGATATCCACAGTCTAATCAATCATTTTGACTGTAGTTCAATTCAAAATCATATCCACTCTACTTTCATATTCCCTTCAAACTGTTTTTCGATAGCTGCTGCAAAGTGCATTGATACATCCTCACTCGAAGTGATGTACTCTTCTAAGGCTGAACGTGTCTTTATTCGAGATTTGACCAATGAAATATTGCAAATGATCTTCGATAAATGGTGGACCTCCATGAATGTTCAAACAAAAACTACAATTGTATAGAGCAGCTCCCGGCATGCACCAGCTTGGCGATTCTACAAACTCTGCGCAAATGCATCAAATGGCAGCCCTGGCATCATTTGTATTGTCTGTCATCAGTTTCTTGTACATCCATCCAAGAATGGAACAAGTACTATGGGGAAACACCTTTCATCAAACGGACACAAAGCACAGCTGGAAAGTTAACGGAGTCTGACGTTACTCTATTAACTGGTACGGCTGGTGATGAGCAAGCTCTTGCTGTACTCAAGAAGAAAGGCAGTCATGGCGTTATGGTGGCAAGTTATTCCCATCAAACACAAGTGGATTAACAATTGAAAATTATATTAATGATTTTGGCAGACTGAACATCCAAAATTGGCAGACAATGACTTTATAACCCATGAATTAAACCAAATAACTTGGAACCACTACTTGATGCTAGGATTTGTTTCTGCACATATTCCATGGAATGCTATTATGAACCTTGAGTTACGACAAACGTTCAATGCTTTACGACATCAGTTGGTTCCACTGTCAGCCAGTACTCTCAGTAATATTTGCCGAAGAGAATACTTCCTAACAATTGATGCAATCAAAAAGCAGTTGCCAACAAAAAATAAAGTCAGTGTAGCATTAGATGGATGGACATCAACCAATAAATTGGCGATTTTGTCGGTCATTGGGTATTATATAGATCGGAACTGGTGTTTACGTGAAGTACAGCTTGCATTTGACGAGGTTAGTGGCTGCTTGGTTATAATATTTTGTACCGCTGACACAGAACTCTAGGTTAAAGGCAAACACACAGGTGCCCGACTGGCTGAGCATTTGAAGGAGGTACTTGAACGTTTCGATCTTACTGACAGTCGACTACTGTGAATAACTACTGATAATGCCTCATCCAACTATTCAATGACTCGGGAGCTACAATCTACACTTGAAACCTCGGGAATTGACTGGTCGGCATTATGAAACCATATACCATGCCTGGCGCATGTCATTCAGCTTTGTTTAGGGGCATTCATGAATAATCTGGGAGTGAAAGGTCGAACAAAATCATGGGAAGCCAATGAGCGTGATGAGCAATTTGGAGAGAATGAGAGTGTGGCATTGTCCAAAAGCCAAAAGCTGCAGAAGTCTGGAAATGCAAGAATCTCTAAGGTGGCAGCCATGAAGCCTGGATTAGCTAAAATTATTGAAAAGGTAGTTACTACATGCTATCTACATTTACATTCTGAATACTGACTCTTGATATAGCAAAGAATGCTTGCTGTATTGATCACTCTGACTCCTGGAAGACGTAATGAGTTTCTCAACTGCCAGAAATCCAAAGTTCGAATTGCAGTACTGCCTACCATGGATGTAAAAACTCGGTGGAATTCAACTCTGGAATTACTGGAGCGGGCATACAGATTGCGAGAGTTTACATGCGAGTGGCTCAAAAACCCGAATTACAGTGATTACCGGCTCTTATTTACCACAAGGGACGAATGGATCATTGTTAAATACGTAATGGAGGTGCTGAGGCCATTTCATTACTGGACACTTTGGATGTCGAAACGGCGTACAGTCACCTTGCACCTTGTCATTACAATCTATAATGACATATTCGATCATCTGTACGGCGTCATGCGCGCTTTGGCAAAGAAAAAAACTCTGTGGAAAGAGGATCTGTACTTTGCTCTGAAGTTTGCACGCCAAAAGCTGTCCAAATATTACTCCAAAGTAACACCAGAGACGGGTATGCTCCTCATTGTAGCACAAGTCCTTGATTCATTTCGGAAGTTGTGATCATTTAGGAAGTGGGACCAGGCTATGGATGTTAATCCTGAGGACGAGGGTTCCTTTATTGCCCAGTACAAGGATGCATTCATAAAATATGTCGAGTACGAATACTGTACCAAAAATCTAGTTACGACAAACAGAAAATCTAATATAGTACTGAATCATGATCCCTTCACCTCTATACCACTGTCTGGGCCAGGTCAATCGACTTATGATCCATATGATTTGTCCAGTGATGATGAGTACTTTACATCCGCAAACACAGCAGAATGTACTCCTGGGCGCACTGATTGTACAGCACGTTTATTGACGGCCACCACACTCTATTTGAATTTACCTCCCGAGGTACCCAAAAATTGGGGACAAATTAATCCCAATCTTAATGATTATCATTCCGACCCCACAGAGATTAGCCGGGCATTCTGGAGGCCTGACGTAACCGATTGGTGGTGACAACAGGAAAAGATGAACACGAAGTACACCGATCTAGCCAATAAAGCACAGGACATTTTCTCAATCATGCCACACGGGGTTGGAGTGGAAGCCAGCATTTTACTTGGCCGAGATGTCATTGGGTGGAGGCAGTCAAAAACTACGGGTGAAACACTTCGAGAAAAAGTGGTTGTTCGACAGTTTGCCAGAAGCAATCTTGGTCTTGTCGCCGGCGATACAAATCCAATAGATGCGTCAGTATCTGATCATGATTTTGAAATCAAGAAAGAAGCGGAGGAAAGAAAGCTGCACAGGATGGCCAAGGTTCATAACTTTTTGGAGATGTGGCAAGGCAGTGAAAACCTACGGGCAACCCAGAAGGCATCACGCGCTCAGAACAAGCAAATGACTGCCATGGGCTACATTTCAGATACTGAAGAGACAGTTAAAGCATCCTGGTCAGCCTTTAAACATGATGGTGTTGCAGCTTTCAAATTGACTGAAAAATCACCACTCCTACTGTCCTTATCGCAGATCGACCTCCCTGGTGGCAAAACCCAAGTCCTAAATATTCGACGAATATGTAGGATCAACCGCCATTCTGCCGAAAGTGATGATGAAAGTTCAGCCGAAACTAATTCTGATACTGACGATTGGCTCCATTGGAACGGTGACTTGGACGATCCACACTATGATGAAAACGATGTCGAGGCTGACAATGATGATGATATGAATCTTTCTGATGATTCTAATGTAATTGATAAGGTAGAACAGCCAGATATACATGCCGCCCCTAACATTGCAGGTTTTATTAGGCCAGTTCAAAAGTCGAAACGTACTACAACTATAGTCGTTAACAACTCTGCGCCTGTCATTACGCAGGAAACACGAAAAGCAAAAGGAAATAAACGACGGTAGAGTGTTGATCTGTATTTCATTTTTCTTTTTGTTTTCTGTTTCTTATAATGGGGCATATCATTTATTTTGTAATTTTCTTGGTCATTATTGAGAAATGTTTCATATTTGAGCATATATAATGAAAAGACTGTTAATACAGTGTATTAGTAGAACACAAACGCTGGGCTCATTGAAATATTGTTTGTACAATTTTCAAGTTAAATCTACAAGTTAGATATGTTTAAAATGAGTAAAAGATGGGCAATAATGAGACAATGAATATGATCGAAACTAAAATATTTGTGGTGATTGACACATACCACAACATACTGGAATTTACTACTGCATAAGATTAAATACAATTTTGGCCGTCTTTCTTCTATTTACAAAGTCAAACTACCATGTTGCAATACAAAATTAACAAATTGTACTTGTGATATTGAACTTAATTAAAACGAGATTAATAACGGTCAAAATCATAAATATGCTTCACTCAGTTGCTTAAATCTAGGATTTCAACAGTCGCATATGGAGTATTTTGCACCCGTTTTTGGACTTGTCTAATAACCCGGTAATTTGGGCGGTTCCAAAATGTGGAGTCAACCCGGGCCGTTCTTTCTGGTTTGGTTCTAGTGGCAACCCGGACTGTTGATTTGGAAACGGTTCGGTTCCAACCCGAACCCAGACCGGAGGCTCCGGGTTGGGACCGTTGCTAACACTACAATCAACCATTCAAACAGATACTGTCAACATTCATTGAAGAACGGCTAGTCTCTTTGGAAGAGGGTATGACTGTCCTACCATATACAGAGTTACTTTGAGAAGTTGCACAGTGTAGGGTGATTACAGTACAGAGTGTAGTACAGGTTATAAACTTTCTTTCTTTCTTTGTAGCTTACAAACCAATTACTGACTTGTTGTAGGCATGAAAAGAAATACATAAAGAGAAGCAGGCCATAATTGTTGACTGCTTTCGGTCTCTAGGCTACTCCTCTTTTGATTACAATAATTGGTTTGTGAAAGGCTTTGAGAATAATAGATCTGAAGATGGTGACCTATTCAAAAGACTGCTCTCCGATAGCAGTGAAGAGGTACTTGAATTTCCACAACCTACTTCACCATCCTCACTGCCAATACGGAACTCAGGCTTGGATGCAGATGGAACAGATATCCTAGAACCCCTACAGGATCTCAAAGCATCCTTAGTGCCACCGCTTCCTTTTGCAACAATAGTAGATGATCATTCTGAGATCAATGATGAAGATTTTGAACTTCTGTTACTGCCTGCAGTCGGGGAGGGCAAGGTTTCCCCAGTGGCAGTGTCAGGAGTTCAAGGCTCGGATTTCTAGGGGTAATAAAAACCAAACTAAGACGTAGATGTTGTGGGGTGAGCAGTGATCGCGGGTACTGCGTAACAGGCAAGAGACTCGAATTCCGGAATCACAGAAGTGAACAAAGGTTGTTGCCGAAGCTATTGATTGTTTTGTAGACTAGAGAACGAGTGAAGAACAAACCTATCCTCCGCAAATCTAGCATCCTTATATACAGTTAACGCGACCGTCATCACCTTTGCTCACTTGTTCCAAAATACATCCTAACTCCACCCAACTATGTACGCAACCCTCTCAGTCTGCAGCCTACGCCATAACTATCACACCACATTTACAACGCAACCAACAAAACCTGATTCCAACAAACGAAACCTGATTCCTTCTAACAAAACCTGATTCCAACCAACGAAACCTGATTCCTTCCAACAAAACCTGATTTACTTCGTATTCCTGTACCTCAATCATCGATCCATATTCCTCCCCCGATCCTCACTCGACACAACCGTGACAGTAGCTCCCCCTTACACAGGCCGAGTTCCTACGAGGCTATTGATCCGGGTTTACCAGGTTGTTCTTTGTGAAATACATCGATTGCTTGAAGTCCGTCGACATTGACTGCAGGTTCCCAACTTTGTTCATCATAGCCTTTCCACTTAACTAGATATTGCAGTTGTCGTCGAAACACCTTCGAGTCGTCGATGCGTTCCACTTCATATTCTTCTTCTCTGTCCACAACAACTGCAGGTGGTGCGGATTCGATTTGCCCTGGCAACGGATCTTCCGATAATTTAATCAAGCAGGGGATTGGTTGTACTGGATGAATGTGAAGGTCCTTGGGTAACTGTAACCGATAGGCCCATGAACTGACGACCTCCGTAACCTTGTAAGGTCCCAAACGTTTCCAGTCAAGTTTCTTGCTGGGTCGTTGTGTTGTAATATTCCTGGTGTCCATCCAGACCCGATCCCCAACTTTCATCTGCACTCCCTCCCGTCGATGCTTGTCCGCTCGTTCCGCCTGGATATCTTGTGCTCGAAATATTTCGGCCTTCATCTGTTGGAAGATATCGTTCATTTTCTGGGAGAGGGTATTTGCGTTTACTTCCCTGATATCGTTTCCATTCTGAACTGGATGTTGACTAAAGGTCATTCTTGGATGAAATCCGTAATTGCCAAAAAATGGTGAGCATCCTGTTGTTTCCGAGGCGTGATTGTTCGACGTGAATTCTGCCATTGGTAGCCACTGTGTCCAGTCGTTCTGTTGATAGTTGACGAAGGCCCTGAGATACTGTTCCATAATGGCGTTCATTCGTTCTGTTTGTCCATCTGTCTGCGGATGAAACGCGGTTGACAGCCTTCGTTGGATTCCGAGTCTTTCACACACACGTCTCCAGAATTCTGATGCGAATTGGGGTCCTCTGTCCGATACTATGGTGTCTGGTAAGCCATGTAACTTGAACACCTCTTGTATAAACATCTCGCCCAGCATCTTGCCGTCTGTATCGTCTCGACATGGTACTAGATGTTTCATTTTTGACAACCTGTCAACCACTACCCATATGGCGTTGTACCCCTCGCTCTCTGGTAATTCCACCACAAAATCCATACTCAGATCCTTCCACGGTTGTTGCAGTACTTCCGGTGGGTTGAGCCATCCGTGGATTTTCTGATGGGTTGCTTTGCTGCGTTGACATACGTGGCAGTTTCGTATGTACCTGTCCACGTCCTTCCTCATACCTGGCCATTGTTGACTTTTTTTGAGCAGTTCGAAGGTTTTTGCATGTCCTGGATGTCCTGCTGCCGGTATATCGTGATGATCCTTGATCAGTTGAAGTTTCTTCAAAGTTTCTTCGCTGATGATTTCCGTGGCATTGGCACACAGTCCTTCACTGCTTTCATACGGGCAGTCCTTACACACCCTTTGAATCCAACTCCACAACTCTTCTGAACTAACTTCATCTGCTTCTCGACTGACTACTTCCGCAAACGCTACCACCAATCCCTTCTGTATTCTTTGATCAAGATTTTCCGTCTTCAGCACGATTTGTTGGGTTTTTTCTGCCCCCCCCTTCGGAGGAATGTCTCCAGGCATTCTGGTGGGTGCATTGGGCTTCTGACCCTGTTTTCCTGGGCGGTATACAATCTTGAACTTGAATCTTGATAAAAATTCTGACCATCTTGTTTGCCTTCTATTGAGCAACTTTGATGTCATAAAGTACTCGAGGTTCTTGTGATCTGTCAATATTTTAATAGGATGTACTGACCCTTCGCACTCCGGTCTCCATTGTTCCAGACTTTTAACGATTGCTCCCAGCTCTTGATCATAAATTTCGTAATTTTCTTCCGCTGGTGTATGTTTCTTTGAAAAGAATGCCACTGGGTGGAGGATTCCCAGATCGTCGTACTGTGATAATACTCCCGCGGATATATGACTCGATGCGTTGGTTTCTAGGACGATTTCCTTTTCGTGATCGAAGTGTGCTAGGACTGGTGCTGTTGTAAATGCTTCCTTCAATTCGGCAAAAGCACTCTTCTGATCGGGGCCCCAGTGAAAAGGTACCAGTTCCTTCGTATGTTTGGTTAATGGTTGGACCACCCTGCTATAGTTTCTAATAAACCTTCGGTAGAAGTTTGCGAATCCTAAAAACGCTTGAACTTCCTTGAGCTTCCCAGGTGCTTCCCACTTCTTCACCGCTGTAACTTTTTCTGGGTCCATTCTAATCCCATTTACCCCAACTATCAGTCCCAGATACTTCACTTCCTGTTGATGAAACTCGCATTGTTCCACTTTCAGATAATGACCGGCCTCCTTGAGCGTTGTCATTATTGCTCTGACGTGTTCCTTGTGTTCCTTTAAATTGTCACTGTAAATAAAGATGTCGTCCAGAACAGCCGTACAGAAGATGTCCAGAAAGGGGCGAAGAGTATCGTTAATAAATTCCTGAAAGCTAGCTGGTGCATTGGTGAGTCCAAATGGTATAACGAGGGATTTAAACAGGCCATAGCGAGTCCCAAACGCTGTTTTCCATTCGTCTCCTTCTGCTTTTCGAATCATGTTGTAGGCGTCTCGGACATCCAGTTTGGTGTACCACTTGGCTTTTGACAATCTCAACAAGGTTTCCTGGATTAACTGTAATGGATATCGATTTTTTATGGTTCCTTCGTTGAGTCCTCGGTAATCCACGTACAGTCGTAAGCCTCCATTCGGTTTGGGTGCGAACAACACTGGTGCACCGCACGTTGATGATGACGATCTGATGAATCCCTTTGACAAGTTCTTTTCAATCCATTCTTTTAGGACCTGAAGTTTCTCTCTTGACAGGCTGTATATTGGTCCAAAGGGTGGGGTGAATCCGTCTTGGAGTGTAATCTTATGATCGTATGGTCTGTGTGGTGGTAGCCTTTCAGCGATTACTTTATCAAAGAGGGGGAGAACCTCATGATATTCCTTGGGAATTAACTGTTTCAGCGGTTTTTCTTGAAGGTCCTTCACTTCTAGGGCCTTGTTGATTTCGTACAGAGTTACCGCGTACACCTTGAGCTTCTCCTTTTTATTCCGTCTCATGAATGGAGCTACTGCTAATGCACATATATCCAGTTTTGATCCATCGGATTCCGTTGTTTCCATATGATTTCCCCATACCCATTCGCTCGAATGATGTTGACAGTGCTTCTGGCAGTAATCGCTTTCAAATCCTATTCTTTTCTTTTGGAATTTGACTGTGACATCGTGAAGTGGTAGCCATGGTAATCCAAGTACGATTGGATAATGCCCAAGTTTCGTAACGAATGCTGGTAATTGTTCCTGATGTCCGCGTATGCCTAAGTCCAGTTTAGCCATAGTGGTAATGGTTCCTGATTCGATGGGCCTTCCATCTATAACTTCTCATTCTCCTGATTCTTTTAATTCTTGTTCTTGTAATTGATGATGGCGGATGTAATCTTGGTCAATAAATGCTATTCCAGTAGCTCCGCAATCTATCAAAGCGTGAGTATCAATGATCTTGTCTTCTATTTTCAGCGAGCATTTCACAACAAGATGTTTGCTTTCCATAGAAGACTCCTTTATTTCTGCGCTTGATATAGAAAACTGCGAAATACCAAAACTAGCATTAACTGACAAAGGAGATTCGTTTCCAGCGCAATTGCCATCCTTATTGCACTGGACTCAACTTTTCCCGATTCCACTTCCTTTCCTTTTCCTGTTGTTGAATCTGCATCCCCTTCATTCGCTGCCTTCTTAAACGGTGACACTTCCGTTTGTCCTGATGCTGCCTGCAATTTTCTTGGGCACGAGGCCGCGAAGTATCTGCTATCCCCACAATACATACATAATCCATCTTCCCTTCGTCTCTTCCTTTCCTCAGGTGTAATCTTCTTTCCTTTCACTGCTGAAAGATCCATTGGAGCGGGACCGTGGTAACCTGGAACTTATCCTGCTGGTGCAGCGTCTGGGGTGGAAGTGGTGTTGGTCGTTGAATCGGACCTCTTGTAACCCTCCCATTTCCCAGACTTCTTTTCCGCCACTCTCCATCTCAGTTGCGAGTCTCTTTTTGACACCATTTTGACGAATTCGATCATACTTTCTGGCTTCTCGAGATGTTTTATGAAATCTTTGAGTTCGTTGGACAGCCCTTTCCGTAGTGCATCCAATTGTGCATCTTCGTTCCATTTGGTGTCTACTACGTATCTTTGAAATTCCGCGTAGTACTGGGAGAATTCGCGGTCTCGTTGCCTGAGTTTCTCGAGTTCTCTCTTTGCCGTTGCTGCTCTGTCTTGATCTCCGAATGCTACATCCAGCAGGTCAACTAGGTCTTTCAGGGTATTGAGTTTGACTTTCCCTGAGATTTCGTCACAGTGTGGCATTAACTGTGCCAGAGCCACTCCTTTCAGACATCCAACTACATACCTCAGCTTCTTCTGTTCGTTGTTGAATGCCTTCGGTTTTCCGGCGATCTTTAATGCCAGCTGCACCTTCCACCCTCGAAGTTCCTTCCTATTTTCTCCAGAAAAACTGGTGATATCATTCACCTTTTCTTCTCGTTCTTCCCCTTCTGTTCTTACTCTTGACTCTCCCCCTCTTCCATCTGTTAACTTCAGAATCCTGGTTACCTGTTGTCGATTTTCTTCTGCCAGGTACCTAAACTTCTCCATTTGGGCTTGAGCATCTTCCAGATCTTGTTTCAACTCTGCCAGGTCTGGATTTGCTTCTTCCAATGCTTGTTTTAGGATCCGGATTTCTTCAACCAGGTCCCCATGACTGCATGTCTGCGGTGTTTCTGTTGTTGCCGCTGTTTGTTGAGTAAGCAGTAATTCCTGCTTCAGATTGTCCCTTTCCTAGACGACTTTTTCTCCTTCTGCCAACAATTCCGATATTCGTACTTCCGCATTCTTCACAGATTGCTATTTCTTTGAGCAATTTGTTCAGTCTGCTGGTCGTTAGTAGTTGGCTTATTGCTTTCAGCCCTTTGTTGATGTCCCCGATGTGCTCCCTTAGCTGTGCTTCGCTCATGGTTTCTGTATTTTTTGTTGCCACAATTTCCAGCTCAATCTGTAGGGCTCCGGTCAACGTGACATCGCAAGTCGATTGTGAAGATTCTCCGGACATCTTTCTGATGATGTAGAGAGGCGGCTGTGAGGAGGCGGGGTTCTGACAAACAGTCTCTGACTTTGTTTATGTTGTCTTGGATTTGTTGAACTGCCGCTTCGATTTCTGCTTCCATAAACGGATTGACCATCTACCAGAAGAACACCTCGTGTTTGCTGGGTGTTGTTAAGATCATCAGCGGGGTTGGTACAGGTGCCGGATGTGATTCGCGGTCAACTCCCTGTCCCTTATTCGCCTTTCGTTCGTTGTAATCCGCCCACGAGATTTGGCTTTCTTTGTCCTTCTGCGTTGCCTTGATCGTAGATTCTGATATTGTTGATTGAGCTTCTGCTGCCCTACCGATCGTTGTATGTGTTCTTCCGCAGTTATGTTCGCAGTAGCACGGTTCTTCGTTTTGGCAATCGACTTGAAGAGAGTAGTATTTGGTCGAGAAGTTTTTGAATACTGCATTGTCAATTTGGAGGCCTCCACCGTTGCTTGCTGCTTCTGTCCAGTAGCTATTCCAAGGAGATACCGCTTGTGGTTCGTTCCAGAAGTATGCTTCCAAAGGTTCCTCGGATTCGTTGAGGATAGCGTCGATGCTATCAAAGGCATTCAGGGGTTCTTGTTCGAAGAGGTTGAAGGTTCGACCAGCTAGGTCGAGAAAATTGATTCGGGATTGTTGAGGTTTGTTGCTGTCGTATGCTGGCATCTAAAACAGCGTGGATCCTTCTCGTCGATGTTTCCACAGGCACACAACGCAGGAGTGTCTCCAAAAGCTGTGTACTGTGAGTTTATTTTCGAAGTTTCCAACTGATTTAAACACGGAGCAACGGGAGTTGCAGGGTCTATGACAAAAGTAACAACCGCTTCGATGAAAGTAGCGGCACATATACTAAAATATAACCAGTAGAATCGATTATAGACTCGTTCTTCTGTCAGGGGTTCAAGGCCCGGAGTTCTAGGGGTTATAAAAACCAAACTAAGACGTAGGTATTGTGGGGTGAGCAGTGATCGCAGGTACTGCGTAACAGGCAAGAGACTCGAATTCCGGAATCACAGAAGTGAACAAAGGTTGTTGCTGAAGCTATTGATTGTTTTGTAGACTAGAGAACGAGTGAAGAACAAACCTATCCTCTGCAAATCGAGCATCTTTATATACAGTTAACGCGACCGTCATCACCTTTGCTCACTCGTTCCAAAATACATCCTAACTCCACCCAACTATGTACGCAACCCTCTCAGTCTGCAGCCTACGCCATAACTATCACACCACATTTACATAGCAACCAACAATACCTGATTCCAACCAACGAAACCTGATTCCTTCTAAAAAAACCTGATTCCAACCAACGAAACCTGATTCCTTCCAACGAAACCTGATTTACTTCGTATTCCTGTACCTCAATCATCGATCCATATGCCTCCCCCGATCCTCACTCGACACAACCGTGACAGGCAGAGGGCATAGTAGTTCTAGTAGCAGAGGGTGAAGAAATTCAAGCAATGCCAGTGCAAAAAAACATGCCCATGAAGCATAGGATAGCAGTGAGTCTCAGCCATAGCTTAGGTACTCCAAGAGACTGCCTAGGTCATCTGGGTTGTAGATAATAGTATTAAGTGTCACAGTTGTGTTGGGTGACGATTGGTGGTGAAGTGATAATCGGTGAATAATATAAAAAATAATGCACGACGGGAATGAAATCAGGTTTTCAACAGAGGCTAAAGCATGACGATAATGAAATCAGGTTTTGAATGGAGGCTAAAGTATGATGAGAATGAAATCATATTTCGAATCAGGGTTATACGGGAAATGACAGAATCATACGAAAGCAGTGTACAAAGAAAGCAGGAGTTCAGATGCACTATAGAACGAGTGAAATAACTGTATATAAACCAGGCGTTTGGTGGAGGATAAGTTTCTTTCTTCTCTTGTTCTCTCATCTATAAAACAATCAATTAGCTTTGGCTGTCACTTGTTTCACATCCGGTGATTTTGGATCGAGTCTCTTGCATACAGTCTTTGTTTCTTTAGCTACTGGCTATTCTCGACTCTGAGCTTTTCTGCTTTTGGATTTTATAAACCCTAGAACCCCGAGCCCTGAACCCTCAATATCCATCCCTAGATCCCTGACAGAAGAACGAATCTATAATTGATTCTACCAGTTAAAATTTTGTTTGATGTACTGTTACCCTCATTGCGTAGGCTGCTATTAGTATCACTGCAATTGCAATACGTTTTGCAAAGTTTTTATATTAGTAAGCAATTTCGAAAACAGATTGGCTATCTATTCCTACTGGAAACACATCTGCTTACTCTGCTTGTGGACCTTTCGAAGACCTACAAATCCAGACATTTTGGGCAATCATTGCCACTTATTACTATATGAACGAGGATGAAAGGACCTGTGACTGTATTTATTTTAGCTATTGTTCAGAAGAAGGAGACTTAGATCATGATTATCCAAACCCAACCATCTACTGCAACTGCGGAGCAATCCAGGAGTTGGCCGAAATACCTACCTTCAACTGCGACATAGAGAAATTCGATAACTTTTTGATTGCATCGAGGAACGCGATTGTATTCTTTGTTCACTGTGGACCCTTGGTTTCGAAACCCTTTTGCCGTGGTATCCAATCAGGCGTTAATGTGCTGGAACCCCAATAAGTATATTTGGTGTGAAATTCCTTGTGGCAACGACTGCTGGATATACTGAAAAAGTGATACCTGGAGGCACATCTGTGACGAGTGCCTTGAAGTAGCACAACACTTCAGCTGGAGAATCAATAAATATCTACACCAATCACTGTTCGAAAATTGCAAAGATGTCAGGAGAATCTTCAAGAGCAACCGGCAATGTGACGCTGACGGGGGCACTACAATTGAAACTGGAAAATGTAATACTGGCAAATACCGAGTTCCTGAATGAAGAGCAGCTCAGGAGTGATATACAGGACATCAACACAGGACTAACAGCACTTGCTCAGTTACCGACAACCAACAGGTTGAATGAATGGCAAAAGGAATGGCAATCTGTGAAGAATGCGGACGCACAAATATCGAAGTTGTTGGCAGAAGAAAACAATGTCATCGAGGAATGGAACAACCTGAAACAGCAGCTGCACCTTACACAACAGAAGTTAAGAACCACAGAGAAAAGCGTGCCAGTCTGCACATATGGAGACCTGGAAGCCAAGATCACAGATCTTGTCACGGTTGTGCTGAGTGACAATCGATGGTGGAGTGATAATTGATGAATAATACACAGGATAACACATGACGAGAATGAAATCAGGTTTTGAACGAAAACTAAAGCCCCATGAGAATGTCATCAGATTTTGAACCAGGCTTTACGGGAGATGGAGGAATCATGCAGGAAAGGTGTACAAAGAAAGAAGGAGTTCAGATGTATTATGGAACTAGTCAATTACTGTATATAAACTGGGCCATTTGGCGGAGAATAAGTATTTTTCTTCACATGTTCTCTTATCTATAAAACAATCAATTTGCTTCGGCTTTCACATCTTTCACACTCGGTTATTTTCGATTGAGTCTCTTGCATACAGTCCTCATTTTTTTAGCTACTGACTATTTGTGACTCTTGAGCCTTCCGGCTTTCGGGCTTTATAACCCTTAGAACCCCAGGCCCTGAACCCTTGACAGATCTTGAACAACGATTGAAAAACAGAGCACCAGAAGGGACAGACAACCTCAGACAGGGACTAGAAGAAACAGAGGAACAGTTAAGGATCTGTGGAAAGAAAAGAAACAAATATCGGTATCAGGTCAAGCAAGTATTAGCACTGGCAGGAACATCGGATGGTGGCAACAGTGGTAGAGGACACAAACGGAGTGAAATTTTCAGGTTCTCTGGAACAGACCGAAGGGCACTTTGAGGATGGATGGCACAACTAGCCATGAAAATTGAGGATGAACCAGGATGATTCTTCAGCGAACAATCCAAAATGAGTTACACACTGCAAATTGACTAGAAGGTGTGGCCCTGAATCAAATTTAACTGTACATCGACAGGAAAACCGGAGATCTAAAGTTAGAGTCACTCAAAACATTGCTTGATCCATTGCAATTCACTTTTGAAGACCAGGATATACAGGCTACAGCAAATCGGGAACTGCTCAAACTTAAGCAAAAGAATCCAGAATTTGTCCAATACTACACAGAAATCCAACGGAGGGTATCTGACGTTGATTGGAACGAAGCAGCCCTGTTGGAAGTGTTACGACAAGGCCTATTCGAGAAGCTGAAGGACTCACTACAGCACTGCGACATCCTGTTGGACCTCAGGGAATTTGTGCAAATATGCTCAAAAATATACTCCCAAATCCGCACCTGAGCTGCGGAGAGAAAGTTAGGAAGATGGACAGCAGAGTGAAAGAAACAGGAAACCACTAGCAACACCATACCTGCCCCAGAAATAGCACTGGCAGGCACTGTGGCAGGTTACCACGGCCCTGCTCCAATGGACCTTTCAGCAGTCACGGGGAGAAAGATTATGCCGGAGGAACGAAAAAGATGAAGGGAAGGAGGATTGTGTATGTACTGTGCAAATTCAAGGCACTTTGTAGCAAGTTGCCCGAGAAAATTGAAAGCAGCATCAGGACAGGTGCAAGTAACACCTTTTAAGACAGCAGGAAATGAAATGTACGCAGATTCGGGAAAGGTGGAGTTGGGAAAAGTCTAGGCCAGTGCAATAAGGATGGCCATTGCACTGGGCACAAAGCTCCTTTGTCTAAAGTGGTCAAGTCTTGTGTTTGAATTTCGCAGTTTTTGATTAGTGGCGCAGAAATCAAGGAGTCTTTAATCGAAAGCAAGCATCTTGTTGTGAAATGTTCGCTGAAAATTGGAGACAGGTTAATCGATAGGCATGCTTTAAATGACTGTGGAGCCATGGGAATGGCATTTGTGGACAAAGATTTTGTTCGCCATCATCAATTAGAAGAAATGGAATTACGAGAATCAAAAGAGTTAGAGGTTATTGATGGAAGGCCCATCGAATAAGGAACCATTATGACCATGGCCAAGTTAAATATAGGAATACGATCACATCAGGAGCAACTACCAGCATTCGTAACAAAGTTAGGGCATTATCCGATCGTACTTGAATTGCCATGGTTACAACTTCACGACTAGTGTTAGCAACAGGTCCGGGTTACCCGGCCGCGGTCCGGTTCGGAACCGGACCCGTGGCCCCGGGGCGGTTCTGAAACTGCTAAGGAACCAAACCGCCCAATCACAGGTGGTTAAAAACCGGAACCGAACTGTAACCCGCCGGGTTTTGGCGGGTTTTACCTGCAGCAGAGCCTCATTTTTCATCGGCCCCAATAATCACAGCTTTTCTGCTCCAATTAAGTATTTGAGTTCTGATTGGATCGCGACATGTTCTATACGTAGATTATGCAGTTTTTGACGCTCTTTCACCTCCCGCTCTCCGATTTGCGATACGATTAGTATTCGTTGAGTCGCTGTGAAATAAAGCCGAAAATGCGGCCAAAATCGACTGTTTTTCGCAGCGACTCAACGAATACTGATCGTATCGCAAATCGGAGAGCGGGAGGTGAAAGAACGTCAAAAACTGCATAATCTATGTATAGAACATGTCGCGATCCAGTCAGAACTCAAATACTTAATTGGAGCGATAGTTTTAGAGAAGAAACCCGCCAAAACCCGGCGGGTTACGGTTCGGTTCCGGTTTTTAACCGCCTGAGATTGGGCGGTTCGCTTCCTTGGCGGTTCGGAACCGGAACCTACCTGGACCCGTAATTTGGAACCGTTGCTAACACTATTCTCGACGTAACAGTTAAATTTCAGGCGTGAAGGATCGGCTTCAAAAGCAGCTACTGTCAACAGCATTGCCAACATCATTTGAGCATAAGGGTATGGGGCAATCGCATGGAAACAACAGCAGCAGATCTGGAAAGATCGAAATTGGACATCTGCGCAGTAACAGCATCACCTTTCGTAAGATGAGTCAGAAGGGTGAATCTCAAGGTTTACACCATGACCCTGTACGAAATCAACCGGATCTTGGGAATCAAGGATCTACCAGAAAAGTCCCCTGAAGAAGTTGTCGCCAAGGAATACCACAAGTTTCTACCCCTGTTCAGCAAGGTAATCACTGAAACACTACCACCGCACCCATCCTACGATCACCTGATTAAATTACCGGAGGGCTTTACACCACCGTTTGGGCCTATCTACAGCTTATCTCAAGAAGAGTTACAAGTTTTAAAGGAATAGATAGAGATGAACTCGTTCAAAAGATTTGTCTGGTCATCTTTATCACCTTGCGGACCCCCAGTACTTTTTGGTTAAAACCTGGGAGGAGGCTTAAGACTCTGTGTCGATTACCAAGGTCCAAATGAAGGAACAATATAAAACTGGTACCCCCTACCACGAATCCAAGATACCCTGCTAAGACTCTCGAAAGCTCACTATTACATCAAGCTAGATGTCCGTGATGCGTATAATATGATTAGAATCGCAGAAGGGGACGAATCGAAAATGGCTTTCAGAACCCACTATGGATATTTCGAATCACTGGTTATGCCCTTCATACTTACCAACACACCATCATTCTTCCAAGAATTCATCAACGACACAATACGACCTGTCTTGGATATTTTCTGCACCACGTTCTTGGACGACATCCTAATTTACAGCTATAACCTGTGGGAACACAAGGCACATGTCGCAGCAGTCATGACCACACTTGAGGAAGCTGGTTTCTACCTAAAAGCAGAGAAATGCGAGTTCCATAAAGAGGAAGTCAAATACCTAGGGTCAATTGTCGGAGTGAACGGAATCAGAATGGATCTGGAGACAGTCCATGCTGTGGAAAATTGGGAAACACCAGAGAAACTTAAAGAAGTCCAAGCCTTTTTGGGCTTTGCCAACATCTATCGACGATTCATAAGGAACTACAGCAGGGTGGTACAACCGCTAACACAACTTACCAAAAAGTTAGTATCTTTTCACTGGGGACCCGATCAAAAACGAGCATTAGCTGAACTCAAGAAAGCTTTTACAATGGCACCAGTGCTAGTACATTCCGATTATGAAAAAGAGATAGTCCTCGAAACCGACGCCTCAAGTTACCCATCCGCAGGAGTCCTCTGTCACTTCGACAACCAAGGAGTGATACACCTGGTGGCCTTCTTCTCCAAAAAACACTTGCCCAATGAAGAAAATTACGAAATCTACGACCAAGAATTATGAGCGATAGTCAAAAGCCTGGAACAATTGCGACCCGAATGTGAAGGTTCAGCACATCCAATTAGGATTCTTACTGATTACAAGAGCCTGGAGTACATCATGACATCGAAACTGTTCAATCGATGGCAGACCAGATGGTCCGAATTTCTGTTGAGGTTTACATTCAAGATAGTTCACTGGCCAGGAAAGCAAGGTCAAAAACCCGATGCACTTACAAGAATGCCAGGAGACATTCCTCCGAAGGGGGTGGCAGAAAAAATCCAGCTAATCATGCTAAAGACGGTAAACCTCGACAAGAGGGTATACAAAGAATTAATTGTAGAATTCGCAAAAACAGTCAACCTGGATAGCAACTCCGCAAGCTCCCAAGAGTTATGGAAATGAATAAAATACGTATGACAGTATTGCCTGTACGACAGTAGTGAAGGGCTATGTATGCATAAGGATTAGTCGCTGGAAATTTCTGAGATACAAATCCTACCAACAGACCAGAACAAGCTCAAGTGGATTTAGAAATGGAATGATTCTCTGGTCGCGGCAGATCCAGGACAAGCAAAAACCTACGACCTGCTGAGCCGAAGCAATTCTTGAAACCACATGAGAAATGACGTGGATCGCTATGTACGCAACTGCCACATGTGTCAAAAGAGTAAAGCAATCCACAGAAATACTCATGGCCTGCTACGACCATTGGCAATACCGGAGCAACCGTTGAAGGACTTAAGTATGGACTTCGTAGTCGGACTACCAGCAAGCGAAGGGTTAAACGCAGTATAGATAGTGGTCAATTGCCTAACAAAGATGCGGCACCTGGTTCCCTGCACTGACATAGTGGATGGAAAGAAGTTGGGAAAAATAAATGTAAAGGAAGTGATCAGACTGCACGGACTGCCCAAAACAATAGTGTCCAATTGAGGGCCACAATTTGCCTTGGAATTCTGGAAACACATCTGCGAAAGATTGTGAATCGAATGAAGGCAATTAACCGCATTTCATCTGTCGCGGTTGTGTCGAGTGAGGATCGAGGAGGAATATGGATGGATGATTGGGATACAGGAATACGAAGGAAATCAGGTTTTGTTGGAAAGAATCAGGTTTTGTTGACAGAATCAGGTGTTGTTGGAAAGAATCAGGTTTCGTTGACTGGAATCAGGTTTTGTTGGTTGCGTTGTAAATATGGCGTGATGGTTATGGCATAGGCCGCGGACTGAAAAGGGTTGAGTACATAGTTGGGTGGAGTTAGGATGTATTTCGGAACGAGTGAGCAAAGGTAACGACGGTCGCGTTAACTGTATATAAAGATGATGGATTCGCGAAGGATAGGTTGTTTTTCACTCGTTCTCTAGTCTACAAAACAATCAATGAGCTTCGGCAACAACCTTTGTTCACTTCTGTGATTCCGGAATTCGAGTCTCTTGCCTGTTATGCAGTACCCGTGATCACTGCTCACCCACAATACCTACGTCTTAGTTTGGTTTTTATAACCCCTAGAACTGCGAGCCTTAAACCCTTGACAGAAGAACGAGTCTACAATCGATTCTACTGGTTATATTTCAGTATATGTGCCGCTACTCGCATCGAAGCGGTTGTTACTTTTGCCATAGACCCTGCAACCCCTTTGCTTCGTGTTTAAATCAGTTGAAAACTTCGAAACTATGCTCACAGTACACAGCTTTTGGAGACACTCCTGCGTTGTGTGCCTGTGGAAACATCCACGAGAAGGGTCCACGCTGTTTTAGACGCCAGCATACGACAGCAACAAACCTCAACAATCCCGAATCAATTTCCTCGACCTAGCTGGTCGAACCCGCAACCTCTTCGAACAAGAACCCCTGAACGCCTTTGATAGCATCGACGCTATCCTCAACGAACCCGAGGAACCTTTGGAAGCATATTTCTGGGACAAACCACAAACGGTATCTCCTTGGAATAGCTACTGGACAGAAGCAGCAAGCAACAGAGGAGGACTCCAAATCGACGATGCACTATTCAAAAACTTCTGGACCAAGTACTACGGTCTTCACGTCGATTGCCAAAACGAAGAACCGTGCTACTGCGAACATAACTGCGGAGGAACACATACAACTATCGGTAGAGCAGCAGAAGCTCAATCAACGACATCAGAATCTACGATCAAGGCAATACAGAAGGACATAGAAAGCCAAATCTCGTGGGCGGATTAAAACGAACGAAAGGCGAACAAGGGAAAGGGAGTTGACTGCGAATTACATCCGGCTCTTTTACCAACCGCACTGATCATCGTCACAACACCCAGCAAACACGAGGTGTTCTTCTGGTAGATGGTCAATCCGTTTCGAGAAACAGAAATCGAAGCGGCAGTTCAACAAATTCAAGACAACATAGACAAAGTCAGAGACTGTTTGTCAGAGCCTCGCCTCCTAACAGCCACCTCTCTACATCAACAAAAAGATGTCCGGAGAATCCTCAAGACCAACTCGCGATGTCACGTTAATTGGAGCTTTACAAATAGAACTGGAAAATGTGACAGCAAAAAATACAGTGACTATGAACGAAACACAGCTCAGGAGTGACATCACGGACATGAACAAAGGGCTGATAGCACTGAGCCAACTACCGACAACCAGCAGATTTAACGAATTGCTCAAGGAACAGCAATCTG
The DNA here is from genome assembly GCA_015178995.1 of Trichophaea hybrida. Lineage (NCBI taxonomy): Eukaryota > Fungi > Ascomycota > Pezizomycetes > Pezizales > Pyronemataceae > Trichophaea > Trichophaea hybrida. Next base: position 5,820 of record WHVE01000864.1, on the reverse strand, counting down.
TGAAGAATGCGGAAGTACGAATATCGGAGTTGTTGGTAGAAGGAGACAAAGTCGTCCAAGAGAGGGATCACTTGAAGCAGGAATTACTGCTTACCCAACACGCAGCAACTGCCGAAACGATACCGCAGGTATGCAGTCATGGGGATCTGGAAGAAGATGTCCGGATTCTAAAACAAGCATTGGAGGAATCAAATCCAGACCTGGCAGAACTGAGGAAAGATCTGGAAGACGCTCAGGCTCAAATGGAGTTATTCAGAGACCTGGCGGAAGAAAATCGACAGCAGGTAACCAGGATCCTGAAGTTGACGGAAGGAAGAAGGGGAGAAACAGGAGAAAGGACGGACATGGAGGAGCGTGAGGAAAAGGTAAACGACATTACCAGCTTCTCAGGAAAAGATAGGAAGGAACTTCAAGGGTGGAAGGTGCAGTTGGCATTGAAGATAGCCGGAAAACCAAAGGCATTCAGCAACGAACAGAAGAAGCTGAGGTATGCAGTTGGATGTCTCAAAGCAGTGGCTCTGGCACAGTTAATGCCACACTGTGACGAAATCTCAGGGGAAGTCAAGCTCAATACCCTGAAAGACCTAATTGACCTGCTGGATGTAGCATTTGGGGATCAAGACAGAGCAGCAACGGCCAAAAGAGAATTCGAGAAACTCAGACAACGAGACCGGGATTTCTCCCAATACTACACGGAATTTCAAAGATACGTAGTAGACACCAAATGGAACGAAGATGCACAACTAGATGCACTACGAAAGGCACTATCCAACGAGCTCAAGGACTCCATACAACATATCGAGGAGCCAGAAAGGATGATAGAATTCGTCAAGATGGTGTCAAAAAGAGACTTGCAACTGAGAAGAAGAGCGGCAGAAAAGAAATCTGGGAGATGGCAGGGCTATAAGAAATCCGATTCAACGACCAACACCACGTCCACCCCAGACGCTGCACCAGCAAGATCAGTTGCAGGTTATCACGGTCCCACTCCAATGGATCTTTCGGCAGTGAAAGGAAAGACAATTCCACCTGAGGAAAGGAAGAGACGAAGGGAAGGAGGATTATGCATGTACTGTGGGGATAGCAGACATTTCGCGGCATCGTGCCCAAGGAAGCTGAAGGCAGCATCAGGACAAACGGAAGTGTCGCCATTTAGGATGGCAGTGAATGAAGGGGATGCAGATTCGACAACAGGAAAAGGAAAGAAAGTGGAATCGGGAAAAGTTTAGTCCTGTGCAATAAGGATGGCAATTGCGCTGGAAACGAATCTCCATTGTCAGTCAATGCTAGTTTTGGTATTTCGCAGTTTTCTATATCAAGCGCAGAAATAAAAGAGTTTTCTATGGAAAGGAAACATCTCGTTGTGAAATGCTCGCTGAAAATAGAAGACAAGATCATTGATACCCACGCTTTGATATACTGCGGAGCTACTGGAATAGCATTTATTGACAAAGATTTCGTCTGCCATCACCAATTACAAGAACAAGAATTAAAAGAATCAAGAGAATTAGAAGTTATAGATGGAAGAGCCATCGAAGCAGGAACCATTACCACTATGGCTAAACTGGACTTAGGCATACGCGGACATCAGGAACAGTAACCAGCATTCGTTACGAAACTTGGACACTATCCAATCGTACTTGGATTACCATGGCTACAACTTCATGTTGTTACAGTCAAATTCCAAAAGAAAACAATAGGATTCGAAAGCGATTACTGCCAGAAGCATTGTCAACATCATTCGAGCGTATGGGTATGGGGAAATCATATGGAAACAATGGAATCCGATGGACCAAAACTGGACATATGTGCCATAGCAGCAGCTCCATTGATGAGACGGAATAAAAAGGAGAAACTCAAGGTGTACCCGGTAACTTTATATGAAATCAACAAGGCCCTAGAGGTGAAGGACCTTCAAGAAAAACTGCTGGAACAGTTAATTCCCAAGGAATATCATGAGTTCCTCCCCCTCTTTGATTAAGTAATCGTTGAAAGGCTACCACCACACAGACCATACGATCATAAGATCACACTCCAAGACGGATTCACCCCACCCTTTGGACCAATATACAGCCTGTCAAGATAAGAACTTCAGGTCCTAAAGGAATGGATTGAAAAGCACTTGTCAAAGGGATTCATCAGATCGTCATCATCACCATGCGGGGCACCGGTATTGTTCGCACCTAAACCAAATGGAGGCTTACGACTGTGCATGGACTACCGAGGACTCAACGAAGGAACCATAAAAAATCGATATCCGTTACCGTTAATCCAGGAAACCTTGCTCAGATTGTTAAAAGCCAAGTGGTACACCAAACTGGATGTCCGAGATGCCAACAACATGATTCGAATAGCAGAGGGAGACGAATGGAAAACGGCGTTTAGGACTTGTTATGGCTTGTTCGAATCCCTCGTTATGCCATTTGGACTCACCAATGCACCAGCTAGCCTTCAGGAATTTATCAACGATACTCTTCGCCCCTTTCTGCACATCTTCTGTACAGCATTCCAGGACGACATCCTTATCTACAGTGACAATTTAATGGAAAATAAGGAACATGTCAGAGCAATAATGACGACGCTTAAGGAGGCCGGTCTGTATCTGAAAGCGGAAAAATGAGTGTTTCATCAACAGGAAGTGAAGTATCTGAGATTGATAGTTGGGGTAAATGGGATTAGAATGGACCCGGAAAAAGTAACAGCGATGAAGGAGTGGGAAGCACCTGGCAAGCTCAAGGAGGTTCAAGCATTTTTAGGATTCGCAAACTTCTACCGAAGGTTAATAAGAAACTATAGCAGGGTGGTCCAACCATTAACCAAACTTACGAAGAAGCTGGTACCTTTTCACTGGGGCCCTGATCAAAAGGGAGCGTTTGCCGAATTGAAGCAAGCATTTACATCAGCACCAGTCCTAGCACACTTCGACTACGAAAAGGAAATTGTCCTAGAAACCGACGCATCGAGTTATGTATCCGCGGGAGTATTGTCACAGTACGACGATCAGGCAATCCTCCATCCAGTGGCATTCTTTTCAAAGAAACATACACCAGCGGAAGAAAATTACGAAATCTATGATCAAGAGCTGGGAGCCATCGTTAAAAGTCTGGAACAATGGAGACCGGAATGCGAAGAGTCAGTACATCCTATCAAAATCCTGACGGATCACAAGAATCTCGAATACTTCATGATGTCAAAGCTACTCAATTGAAGGCAAACAAGATAGTCTGAATTCCTGTCAAGATTAAAGTTCAAAATTATATATCGTCAAGGAAAACAGGGTCAGAAGCCCGATGCACTCAGCAGAATGCCAGGAGACATTCCTCCGAAGGGGGGGGCAGAAAAAACCCAACAAATCGTGCTAAAGACGGAAAATCTTGACCAAAGAATACAGAAGGGATTGGTGGTAGCATTTGCGGAAGTAGTCAGTCGAGAAGCAGATGAAGTTAGTTCAGAAGAATTGTGGAATTGGATTCAAAGGGTGTGCAAGGACTGCCCAAATGACAGCAGCGAAGGACTGTGTGCCAACGCCACGGAAATTATCAGCGAAGAAACTTCGAAGAAACTTCAACTGATAACGGATCATCACGATATACCGGCAGCAGGACATCCAGGAATAGCAAAAACCTTCGAACTCCTCAAAAGAAGTCATCAATGGCCAGGTATGAGGAAGGACGTGGACAGGTACGTACGAAACTGCCACATCTGTCAACGCAGCAAAGCAACCCACCAGAAAATCGACGGATGGCTCAAACCACTGGAAATACCGCAACAACCATGGAAGGATCTGGGTATGGATTTCGTGGTGGGACTACCGGAGAGCGAGGGGTACAACGCCATATGGGTAGTGGTTGATAGGTTGTCAAAAATGAAACATTTAGTACCATGTCGGGACGATACAGACGGCAAGAAGCTGGGCGAGATGTTTATACGAGAGGTGTTCAAGTTACATGGCTTACCAGACACCATGGTATCGGACAGAGGACCCCAATTGGCGTCAGAGTTCTGGAGACATGTTTGTGAAACACTCGGAATCAAACGAAGGCTGTCAACCGCATTTCATCCGCAGACAGATGGACAAACAGAACAAACGAATGCCATTATGGAACAGTATCCCAGGGCCTTCGTCAATTATCAACAGAACGACTGCACACAGTGGCTACCAATGTCAGAATTCGCATCGAACAATCACGCCTCGGAAACAACAGGATGCTCACCATTCTTTGGCAATTACGGATTTCATCCAAGAATGACCATTAGTCAACATCCGATTCAGAATGGAAACGACGTCAGGGAAGTAAATGCAAACATTATCTCGCAGACAATGAACGATGTCTTTCAACAGATGAAGGCTGAAATGACTCGAGCGTAAGATATTCAGGCGGAACAAGCGGACAAGCACCGACAAGAGGGAGTGCAGATGAAGGTTGGGGATCGAGTCTGGATGGACGCCAGGAACATTACAACACAAAGACCCAGCAAGAAGCTTGACTGGAAACGCCTGGGACCCTACAGGATTACGGAGGTCATCAGTTCGTGGGCCTATCGGTTACAGCTACCCAAGGATCTTCACATTCATCCAGTACAACCAATCTCCCGCTTGAACAAAGTATCGGAAGATCCCTTGCCAGGGCAAATCGAATCCGCACCACCTGCAGTTATTGTGGACGGAGAAGAAGAATACGAAGTGGAACGCATCGACGACTCGAGGATGTTTCGACGACAACTGCAGTACCTAGTCAAGTGGAAAGGCTATGATGAACAAAGCTGGGAACCGGCAATCAATGTGGACGGACTCCAAGCAATCGATGTATTCCACAAAGAACAACCTGGCAAACCCGGATCAATAGCTTCGTAGGAACTCAGCTTGTGGAAAGGGGAGCTACTGTCACGGTTGTATCGAGTGAGGATCGAGGGAGGAATATGGATCGATGATTGGGATACAGGAATACGAAGGAAATCAGGTTTTGTCGGAAAGAATCAGGTTTTGTTGACTGGAATCAGGTTTTGTTGGTTGCGTTGTAAATATGGCGTGATGGTTATGGCATCGGCCGCGGACTGAAAGGGTTGAGTACATAGTTGGGTGGAGTTAGGATGTATTTCGGAACGAGTGAGCAAAGGTGATGACAGTCGCGTTAAATGTATATAAAGATGCTGGATTCGCGCAGGATAGGTTTGTTTTTCACTCGTTCTCTAGTCTACAAAAAAATCAATGAGCTTCGGCAACAACCTTTGTTCACTTCTGTGATTCCGGAATTCGAGTCTCTTGCCTGTTACGCAGTACCCGCGATCACTGCTCACCCCACAATACCTACGTCTTAGTTTGGTTTTAATAACCCCTAGAACTCCGAGCCTTGAACCCTTGACATCATCCTCAGACTGACGGTCAAACTGACAGAGTCAACGCGATAATGGCACAGTGTCTCCCAAATGTTGTTAATTATTAGCAGGACGATAGGGTCCGGTGATTACCAGTGGCAGAATTCGCGGCTAACAATCATACCTTGGAGATGACTAATTGCTCCGCGTTCTTTGGCAACTACAACTGCCACCTGTGAATGACCTTCGGCCAACACCCAACTAAGGATCCCAACAATATTCGCAAAGTAAACAACCATCAGATGGCCCAACAGATGGAGTAACTTTTCAGCGATCTCACAGCAGAAATGAAAAGGGGTCATACTGTACAGTCTGAGCAGGCCAATAAATCCCCAAGGGTCGGAACGGAGTTACAGATAGAAGACAAACTACGGATGGAGACCAGAAATCTATCAACAGCCCGACCCAGGAAAAAACTGGAGTGGAAATGTATTGGACTATATG